>APFE030079675.1:16938-79974 GCA_000404065.3 Pinus taeda | reverse complement strand
TTTCAGAGTATCTTATCAAGTGGAAGAACTTACCCGCTGAAGATTCCACATGGGAGGATAAGAATTTTATACAGAAGCATCAAGAACTACTCAAGCGTTGAGGACAACGCTTTTTGAAGGAGAGGGGCATGTTAGGCCCCTATACGACTAGTGTAACCCCTTATTGTTATTAGTACAACCCACTTATTATATTGATGTACCCATGTAGTGCCCATATTGTTACTATTGTGCCCCATAGAAGCCCACTATTATTATTATTGTGCCCTTACATTATTATTGTTATGTCGGCTCTGGTTATGTTATGACCCCTTAGACTCCTATATATAGAAAGGAGGTCTTTTCATTTGTATCATCCAAGAATTGTTCATTTATGTAATGTAAAGGAGGTTGCCCCCTGGAAGAGGCTGAATTCTAAGGCGTTGATCTATCTTTTCTATCTTTTCTTGAGCTGGTTCATAACAAAGAATTGGATGGTTTTTATGGATTTTTTTTATGAGAACTCACATTCATGCTTGGAATATGGCATGGGGGTGACTGGCTGAAAGAAAGATTTGGTTCAACCTAGTCTATGGTCAGGTGGTTCATGGAAGTCCCATACCTGATCGGCTTATGCAATAATAAATAAGAGCTCTCTTTCTCCTTGGTATTTTATGGGTAAATATACTTTTTATATGTGACCTATATGGATGTTATATCCTTAATATTTCTATTTGTTATATGTTGGTTATGAATGAGTTTTATGATATTGAAAATGTTTGGCTCTCATCATGTTTTTCTTAATCACTGGATTTACAATGAATATATGGCATAATAAATGATAATGTAGTTATTGTGATCAGGAAACATTTATTCTTAGTAATTCTCGGATAAGTTTGAGACCCCTATGCTTAGATATTTTGTTTAAACCTATAGAATGCATATTTGTCACATGTTTGACGAAATTCCTATCATGGCTAGTATGGGTCCATTCAAGTCCTTATTCAAGTAATTACATTTGTGTCATTATTCCAATGTAATATTTCATTTTTGGATGTGTCATGGAGTTTTGGGTAGTGATTTGAGCCTTAGGCCTAAAACATGGCATAGAAATCAAAGTCACAGGCACAAAAATGCTTGGGAAATGCCCCAGTTGCAAGCATACCCATGTTGTGGGAGAAATTGGAGGGTTCCAATCACACTCATGCCCATGTCATGGGAACGACTAGGGGATTAATGCAGTAAAAAGTTATTTTATCTCAGGGGCTAGTCACCTAGAAGGTTTGGATGGCTCTTGGGGGTTCTGCAATAGTTCTAGGAGGTTTGTGTTGTTGTGTTCCATCGGTTCCACTTCCTTAACTAACACATGGGGAGTTGAATTATATCATAGTAACTCTTTGTCACATGTTTACCCTAGTTGGTTGTTAAATTGGGTAGATGTGGGAGGAGGGTGTTACAGAGTGGTATTAGAGAAAATTTCACCCCTTAGACTGGATGGGCAGGTGTTGATCATGGTTGTAGTGATGTCACCATGTGAAACTTCATGGTGTTTTTGTGGAATGTGTTGAGATGAGTGTATGATTGATTATGAATTGTTTATGAATGTCAAGTGCTTACATGTTGTCGTGTTTACATTTATATGGTTGTTGTTGTCATACATAAGGTCATGATGTGTAGTTGATATGGTCATGCATTGATGACTAGACTATGGCTAGAATTATGTTTATATGTTGTTATATATATATGTTATATGTCTATATGTTGTTATGATTATATTTATACATGTATCCCACTAAATCAGTTGATCTTGCAGATGAGATATCCTCCTCGAATTATGTTAAGGTACATTGGTTTGTATATGATTTGGTTTAGTTGATGTAAGATGCCTTGCATGAAATAGATCAAGATGACTAGCAAGATGGTAGACTATGTTCACAACATTCTCCTCATGGATCAGATGAGCAGTGACGTGGTGTTGGTAATTCTTCTGACTGAGCAGAAACACTGAGAATCTTAAAGGAAAAAATAAGGATTTTCAAAGCAGATAATGATAGAATCATATAGGCACAGGGGAAACAAGAAGAGGTTAATGCAGTAATACTTCAAAGTTTTTTAGAATTGTAGCAATAGAGGCCACTTTGAATTAATCATGGACAACAAGACAAAACTAATGGGGCATATGGAAGTAAGTCTCTTGGTGGGTACAAGTCAGATAGAGATCACACAATAAGAGATGGCAGGTTTTTGGATGCTCAGGATAGGAGAGGTGATAGACACAAGTAATATTCTACTTCTAGTTCTAAATAGTATCATTATCATCTTTGTTATCATCCTTAGAGAAGGAGTGACAAGGGATATTTTCCAGATGAGTTTAAGAAAACAAAGTCACCTACATTTGATGGAGAGATGAAGAAGTCATAGGATGAAGAAGCATGGTTGCTTGGAATGAATAATTTCTTTAGATTGCACGATTACTCAGAGTACATGAAGGCCATAATAGCTACATTCAGTCTTAAAGGAAAAATGATATCTAGTGGGAAGATGTAAAGAACATCATAGATATTTATGAGGAGGAGTTGACATGGAGTGAATTTGAGAGGTTATTCCTGAAGAAGTATCTATCGGAGAGATACTATGATGATAAGGAAAAGAAATTTTATAGTTTAAAGATGGGCTCTATGACTGATGAGGAGTAAACTAGCAGATTTCTGGTGTTGTTGAGGTACTCCTACCTTAGCTCAAGAAGGAGAAGGCCGAGATTCATAAATTCATCAGTGGGTTTCCGATAGTATTCAAAGACATGATTGAGTTTGATGAGCCTAGATCATTATAGGAGGACATCAGGAAGCTAAAGCATTGTTATGAGCAATCAAAGTGCAGATCTGAGACTAAGTCGGACTAGAAAGGTAATGCAAAGAAAAAAGGAAAATAGGACAAGAAGCAAGCAAGACTTGAGGGTATAGGTAATAAAGAGAATGCAGTGCCATATAAGAAGTTCAATGCATTTGACAGAGGACATGGAATTCAATCTAAGGAGCATAAAAAGGATGAAGTATGAAAACCTTTTTAGTGTTGGACTTGTAGAGGAGAGCGTTAGGGTCAGTAGTTTTCATCGTCAAATGTATTTTCCATGTCCTTTAATTTTCAGTTTTTTAATAAATTAAGCCTATGACCACTGTTGTTTTCATAGTCTCAAAGGTCATTTTCTGATATTGTTGAGTTTATTTCATCAAGGGTTCACCAAAAATAGGAAGGAGTGTTAAGTTAATGGGAGTAATGGTCTCACATTTTTATATGGCCAAGTTGAAAGGGGTTATGTACTTGTTGTTCATTGATTAGAATTGTCTAAATTGAGTTTTTGATGGTCATGAGGTGTGGCCACTAAAAATATTCCACATTTCTATCCCCTATTCTTATCTATCCCATATTTCCCCTATTTCCCTTTCATTCAATCCCCTTCATATATAACTTTCCTCCTACTCCTTTGTTATATATCATTCACTTAACATAACTTACACCCTATACTTTTCTCACATATCATTTATCTATCATTCCTACTACATTTATCCCCCTCGTTCATTCTAAACATATTCCCCCCATAATATCACTATCATCACTCATAACATGACACAACTCTCATGTAAAACATACGTCCCCCCCCCCTCATACCTAAGACCTATCATATTCATCACATTTAAATGATTCCCCCATACTTTGTCACACACGCCAAGTTAAGTGGAGCACTCCAAAACATCAGGTCAAACATAATTGCGCTACAACACAAGGACATGGATTAATTCAAAATCATCATGTCGCTTGAATCTCATGCATTGTACACACATTTTGCACTAATAGTGGATAAACTATAAACACAGCAAGACACGAATTAATCCCTGGCTAATAATGAATAAGGAACATGATCACCCTCATAATTGAAATCATGTTGTTATCACTCAGTATTTTTCCCTATAAGTTATCATAAGAAGGAAAAGGCCAAGGTAACTACAAACCAATCTTTGAAGTATAGGCTCTAGCCAACCTATGACTCAGAGAGGGCTCTCTCTATAAGTTTTAGCTTTGTTTTATGATATTTTAGGCTAGTTCTTAAAGTTCATGGGGGTTTTGGATTTGTATTGGAAGTTGGATGGTGGAATCCTTAAACAGATAGATAGAATGGTGTCTCTGGCTATTGGGATATGGAGATTCAAAGAAGGGAAGTAGAACTTGGATTAAATCATTAAAGGGAGTGTTCAATGGGCAAGATAGCAGAGTGAAACACAGGTTTTCAGGTTGAATGGGTGAAATGATCTTAACCAGGGTGAGAGGGCACTTAAGAATCCTCAAATCAAGAATAAAAGGAGGAACAAAGGATGATCATGAGCAAAGGGCAGTTAAGAATCCTTTACTATAGACCAGAGGGGAACTACCTGAGCTAAGGAGCAATAAAGAATTCCTTAACTTAGACAATTTTAGCATAAAACATACAAAATGCCTTACATTCAAAACAGAGTGCAGTGAAGCAAGTTCTGAGATATAATTCCATATTAAAGCATTTAGATTTTATATACATTCAAGATTATGGAAAAACTTTTAAATAAAATGACAACGCAAAAGAAGATACTTGTCTGTATTTTGCACTACACATGAATCCAGTGAAATGTCTTTGCTTTATTCAATAATCCAACTTGTTGGTCCAACAATGATATAATAGCCTACAATATTTGATCTTGAAAACCATAGAAATATCTAAGAATCCACCCTACATACTTCGAATTGTGAAATATTTATACAAAAACTTATTCCAAAATATCTCAAATCAACTTGAGATTTAATCTAGGAAATTCAAATATCTTCTTGTAGGAAGATAGAGATAGCTAATGAACTGCTTCATGTTGTCCCTTTTATTATGGTTGTGTTGGCCTTTATTGTTGAAGTGTAGCCTTTTAATTTTTCTTGCAGTTGTGGAATTTCATGCTGGAGTCTGGATTACTTTCATCTTTCAATTGATACTCTTTAACTCTGATACTCTTTGACCTTGCTACCTTGTTTTCACCTATTTTACCTGGCTGCCTTCATTTTTACTGTGTAGTAAATTTCTTTTGCAAATTTATCACAGTAAATATGTCATTTTCTCCCACCATTCTGAATCTGGTAATTTCACGTTCACCATTCTTCTATAGATTTCATCAGCCTCAGTATACTTTGCAAAATTTCGCTTGGTGAGGAACAAATGTTTTGCCTCATGCTCAAGGAAAAACAAGTTTTCGAAGGTGTCATATAATACTTTTCCTGTTGGCAGGGCTTTTACAGATGAAGAAATGGCTTGTTCCTTAGCCAATTTTCTAAGTTTATCACCATAGTCCAGCTGTGTCATGAGTTTTTCATTGATGACCATAGGACTAAGCATGCCTTTCTCCCTCAAAATCTAGAATTTAGCCATGAACCTATCAATGGCTACCTGCATATTGTGGCACTTTTCTTCCAAATTAAGCATAAGGTTCCTTTTGGAAAGGACCTTCCTTATTTCTAAAATGGCAGCAGTCCTATCTTCTATATTTAGCTCTTGGAGCTCATATCTGTTCTTGCTATTCAAGAAATTGATGAGTCTATTTGCATCCTCTAGCTTATTTCCTAACTCTTCCTTCACTTTTTAGATAGGTTCTATAGCTATCTTTACCAACTCTGTTTGTTCAAAAATTACTTGGATTGATGGCCAAATATCATTGACAGAGTCAATGATATTCGCCCACAACATTTCTTTGGTTTGTCCAAGTGGTTTCTCTAGTGTTAAATCCTTCTCTAGGATTTTGATTCTCTCACCCATTCTCTAGTCCCTTTGTGTTTCTTCTTTCTACTTCAGTTGGGCAAGTCTGCAGTCTGTTTCCAAACTTGCAACCTTTTCTCTTAACTTGTTCATTTCAGTAGCCTAGATACATGTCTTCCATGGCTTTGACAAGTTCTATTGCTTTCTCTCCTGATGCACCTACTGCTAATGTAGACTTTATTGTTGTTGGAAAGGCTATTGCAAGTGGAGTTGTAGGTGCCAAAGATGCTGCTAGTGTGGATGGCACTGCAGTGGAGACTATGGGGATAACATTTGTTGAAGAGGTGGCCACATCTTCCTGTTTTAATTGGATCAAAACGTACAATTCCTTCTCAGTTTATTTAAGTTGGTTATTCAATTTAAAGACCAATTCCATCAGTTCTTCATGCCCTTGCTGGGCTTCTAGGGCTTCCAGTGTTTGTGGATGTTGTAGCTGAGGTATTTTTAGCCATTTCTTTAATGCAGCTATGTCATCATTCTTCTTTTTGATAAGTTGTTCTATAGCTTTTATATCCTTGGGATCGTGTCCAAATTCAATTACTATGTCCTCTAAGGACTTGATCCTTATGTCCTTGGCCTATGAGGAGCCCTTCTCCAACTGGAATTGTGCTGAGATGTTGTTCAGGGAGTTCTATAGCTGATGGGAAACTATGGATTTATCTGTCAGGGTGGAGTATATCATCTCTCCAGCCTATTTGTGTAGCTCAATCTGGTCTATGGGATGAATATCCCTTGCCAACACTTCAAAATCTACCCTTTTGAAATCTGATGTTGTCTTTGGTTGCTGGGTTGTAGGCTTCACAAAGGTCATCTGCAGCTTCCGCTCTTTAATGTCAAAGGCTGACATTAGCCTTTTTTGATTAGCAGGAGTTAGCTTCAAATATTGTGCATATGTTTGGGCCTTAAGCCTCTCATTTCTAGCCTTGATTTCTTTATACCTTTCCTTCATATATTGGTCTTTGTCAGCTGGCATTCGGAAAGAATACACTTCAACGCTGAGCTGCCTTTCCAACATCTAAGTTTGTGATGTGGAAGGCTCTTGCATGCCTCTAGATGGAGTGGTAGACCTACATCTTTCTGCTCCTATATTAGTGAATTCAGCTAAGTCTTCAGTAAACTCTTGTTCAGAGGTTGGATTTATCATTTGCCTCTTGTTTGATTCTTGTTACAAATCAGAGGTGGTCATTCCTGAAGTGGAAGCCCCCTCTCTATTTATTTTTGGGATCTTCTCCTCAATCTGAGGAGTTGCATGATTGGAGGGGTGCTCATAGTAGTCTCTGGTTCTCCTGGTACCTACAAAAAATAGTTGTCATCAAGCTGCTTTTCTAAATCAATAAGAGCATTCTCAACATCTACTCTGGTGTTGTCCTGGTCTACCAAGGTACCCTCCACCAATTCTATCTGATTTTCATAAGCTTCTATCTCAGGTATGGGATGGTGAATGAAAGGTCCTAGCTTGACCTTTTGTCTCTTCTTTGTGATGAATTACAAAGGATCATATCTCTAGACAAAATTCTTTGGAACTTCATATTCTGTAATATCAAGTCTGCCTCTTGGCCAACCTCTCTAGAGTTGCATATGAAGGGGCCTAGTTGGTCTTTTATTTTGAAATTGGCCTTCTTCTTGGCATTGACAAAGTTTATTTCATCTGCATTGATAATTTGCCTATAGTATTCTAATGCAAACAACCCCATTGGGAGGTATCTTGGTAGCTTGTATGGTGCCAGCATGCAACCATAAATTCTGATTTCTATATGGTTTTGGTAGAGGTACCAGTCACCAACTTTGGTCTGTTTAGATAATTGAAGGACTCTCTTTATTTCTAGACTAATTCTTGGAGGAGGGCTTCCAGTCAACATTGTCATGACTGGGTGTACAAATAAATCAATAAAATCAGAGTAAGAGTATGGAGACTAGTATTGTTGGATCAATGGGGTCCAAAAAATGATTGACCTGGGCTGACCCTTGGTGTCTAGCTTTTGAAGGGTGAATGAGAACTTCTATGATTGATAATATAAGACCATATGGTATAGAACTAAGGAGTACTTGAAAACCCTTTCATTGCCCATTCTTTTGAACTGCTCATGCATTTTTGTCAGCTATGAATGTGGCAAATTCATAAATGGTTGCAGGAGGCTATCTTGGGGTATAGATAGATAGGAAAGCCAGGATAATTTCATCAATGTACTCACTTGTGGAGTAACCCAAAATACAAGATATCATCGCTATGATATTTTGGCCACAATGGGAAAATATAGCTACTACATATGGAGGGGGGTCTTTAGGGATGTGCTTCTATTCTATGATGAAAGTTGGGCCAATTTTGCAGAGCTAAGTTTGGGATATAAGTCCAACAGGCCTACAATTGAGAGGGGAGTTAGGTTTGGCCCTAGTTGGAGTTGTAGCATCTCATTGATGGACTCAGCAGTGATGGTGAAAAGGAAATTTTGGTCATAAGAGATGATGGTTCTATGACTGGGGACACAAAAAGCATAGCACATATGCACAATTTCAGGAAAAATGTGGACTTGGGGGAACTGGTGCTTGGGAAAATTTGACTCCAAAAGGCCAGTTTCATTAGCATGGTTCAGGAACTCGTCCCTACTTTGGAAATGTACTTTGAGTAGGATATTTATGACAGTGGTATATTTTATCTGGAAGTCTTTGTCAGCCAGGGGAAGATGGTCCAGGTCTAAATGATGTGTAGTGATAGGCCTCACATCCATTGCAATTGGAGTAGCCATACTTAGTTCTTGTGGATTTGAGTGTGGGGAGGAATTCAGAGTTTTTAGGGCAATGGAGGCTTTGTAGTTTGTTTATGGTTTAAAATGTTAAAACTTAGTGAAATTTAATCTTTTTACTTAGCTAACATTGCCAAGAGGGTGAATTTACTTGGAATTTTGATAATGGAGTTATAATTCCACGGTAAAATACCTAGAATTTGGGCGAACTTGACTATAAATGGGTGGTTGAAGGTGGATGCAGAGTTTCATACGGTACTGGTTTGGACTGGTGAATGAGTTGGACTGTCTGCAGTGTCTATGGAGCAATGGCAGAGGTTTATGAGTAATTCGACTATTTGTAGGGGTCGTAATGACTTTCTGAATTCTTGGCGACAAAATGCGTGAAAATAGTGAAAAGAGGGGTAAACGAGATTTTATAGGGAAAACGATTAATTTTGGCGGGTTTCACTATGTGATGAACAATGACAGTTTTCGGTTAAAAGGGGGCAGTGGTTTTTGGAGAGCCATCACACCGCTTTTGTGGTGCATGTGGTATTCAGGAGGGGTCACCCGATTCCATTTAGTTCTTGACACATAGCGTCGAGGGCCATGGGGGAAAACCACATTATCAGGCGGGTAAAGGGAGGATGTCGAGCCAGCTTGATATGCTTGTGGGGCATTGGATGTGGAGGAGGGACAATCGACGATGATCGGGAGATGGGAGTTGCGCGGAGGTGAAAGATTTGATTTGATGGGGGGGTCCGAGGACTTAATCATTGATGGTATGAGATTAATTTAGAGCTTTAATTTCATCAGGGACTATTTAACACATGATTAAGGACTGAGGGCAGGTTTTTTAAGTTTTTTCGGGATAAGGGGTAGTAACATAGCTTATCAATAAACTAAGGGGTGGGGCTATTTTATATAAAGGGGTTAAATATATATGGGGTAGTGTGTTTTTTGAGAATTTTATATTTTTAATTAAAAAGGTAATATGAAGTGAAATGAGTGGAAGGGGCATTGTGCCTAGGTGTATGAAATGTTGTGTATTTTCCATATACCTAGTACTTAGGATAAATGTATTTGATGGGTTTTTTGTACCTAAAACATGTTTATAAAGTGGTTTTCCTAGGAAAAAGAAATTAACCTTAGGAAAAGGGGTTTTGTGAGGGGAATGAATGAATTATGATGAAATTTAACACCTTTCCTTATTAAGTCATCAAGCTGAGGGTCCGTTCCCATCAGAAGTAAGAGATATGCTCTGAGCCTTTTTGACTTAAAACTATAGGTATTAATATTTTTCTTATGGAAGGGGAGTTAGTGAGTTCCATGGGGGTTAAAATGAATGAGGGGATGTCAAGTAAACCAAATTGTAAACCATTGCCTTTGTTTTGATTACCACTTACGCATATTTATATGATGCATTTGGAACAATGACATAAGTGCTTGTAGTATCCAATGACATGATATTTCGGCAACCTTTCTACTACGTACCCACTTACTCATCCTATCATTTTTTCTTCACTTTATTTGGGTGCATTTAGGCTAGCAAACCCTTATCAATATTTTCTTTTCTTTACAAAATAAACTATCTAAGTCTAACACTATATCCTCCAAGGGCTTAGATTAAACTGATGAGCTCCTTTTATTCACTCTATCTATCATATGATCTGCCAATATTACATTGCTTGGTCATATTTATTCACTATCTATGAAACATAGAATTCAAAATATGAAATAGCTAAGTTTACACATTTTGACTATCATGGATTGTGGCATAAGCAACAAAATGCACACAATCATTTATTATGCATAAAAAGTGAATAGTAGTAGCATTTTGACTTGCACACTTTCCTGGTCTCTTTTTGACTTTTGGGGTTCATATATTTCATTTTTTGACCTATTTTCATTCTTTTTGTCCTTTGATTATTCTTTTAGGACATACCCTTTTTACATTTTTTTAACTTTTTAATACGGAAAACATTTGCAGAAAGCAAAAGTATGTACAATATTACAAGGCTTAACCTTAGTCAATCAAAATTATGACTCCTATTGGTATAGAAACCTAACAGTGGCTCCACTTGGGGATGGAATTTCCTAGGGAAATGTCAAGAAATTTGCATATCAGTAGCCTTTGAATTGTTGTTGATGTTACCTTGCAAAATTATCCTCTATGCCTCTGCAATATTGATACTTATGACAATGAATCCTTAAAGCTTAGGGCCTTCTCTTCGGGCTTCAAATTCAAAGACCACTATCCAATCCAAACTAAACTTTTTGAAGAAAAATGAAATATGTACAATGGAAAGTAAAAATCAGTAGTTAGGTTCAAAATAGTGTTTGAGCATTCGACCATTCATTAGTCCACCTTCTGCTTCTGTACCATCCATTTCTATTGTGAAGAGAGAATTATTACCTCTGAAAGCATAAATGACATATGGACCTTTCCATAGGAAATCAAATTTCCCATGTTTACCTTTATCTTACCTCCTTGAATCCCATTTTAGGATTTTGTCACCAAGGTAGAAATCTTCAGCCTTGGTTCTCTTATAAAAAATCTTCTTAATCCTTTCCTGCACAACTTGAGATTTGATGTATACTTCCTCCCTAGTTTGTTAAAGATGTATTGTTCGATTGATTCTTCTTTGGATACTATTTGGTTCAACCTGTAATTCTTGAAACAGCTTCATCATTGGTGTTCCCAAGGAGGATGGAAAAACAACTTCCATCCCATAAACTAGTTGGTAGGGAGAGGTACTTATTGATTTCTTAGTGGTTAGTTTGTCTACCCATAAGGCATTGACTAACCTTTTATTCCATGTTTTCTTATTATCCTCTAACAACTTTTTAATGATGTTCACCAAACTTTTGTTTGAGGATTCTACTAGTCCATTTCCTTGAGGATAATAGGTTGTGGAATGGCCCAGGGTTATATGATACTTATTGTAGAAATCTATCATTCTTTTGGATTTAAAGGTTGTTGCATTATCAGCAATGAGTTTAGTTGGACATCCAAATCTCAATAGAATGTTAGTTTCAAGGAAGGATATGATAACAATGTCAGTGGCTTGCCTTAAAGATATGTTCTCTATACATTTTGTGAAATAGTCTTTGGCAGTAAGGATCCATTTGTGTTGGGAAAAGGAAGGTGGGTGAATTTCACCAATGAAGTCTAGACCCCATTGTTGAAATGGTGTTTTAGCAGAGATTGGCTTGATGGGTAAAGGTAGAAGCTTTTTCTTTCCCTCAAAAATTTGACATTTGTGACAGAAGGTCACATATTTCTTTACATCAGAAAACAAGGTAGGCCAGTAAAAACCAGCTCTAAGAATTTTATCAGTGGTGGTTTTCCAGTAAAGGTGTCCTCCACAATCACCTGCATGAAACTCTTGTAATACTTTGTTAGATTCATCTTTTAATAAACAGTTGAGAAGAATACCTTCATGTTTTCTCCAAACAAGGCATTGTCTAATATACAAAATTTTAAGGATTTCATCTTCAAAAATATGCTTTTGGTCTTAGATAATTCAGGAGGAGATTGTAAATTCAGTAAAATATAAATGATATCAGCATACCATGGTGATTCAACAAAGGCATGGCTGATTAGTGGAGTTTCCATCTCCTCTTCATTATCTATTTGTGCAATAAAGTTTATATCTGGGGCCTAACAATTTGACTCAGCCATGAGCTTGGCTAAACCTTGGCCCTAGATTAACTTAGTTGGTTTGATTTCTATATCATATTCTAAAATAGTAGCAATCCATTTTCCCCTCTTCCCATCTGGACTAACCTGAGTTAGGATGTCTTTAACTATCGAATTAGGAGCATAGGCTACTATATGAGAATATAAAATGTACACCCTAAAATCCTTGATAGCTTTGACCAAAGCAAAAGCTTGTTTTTCCATTATGTTATATTTTAAGGGGACATCTCTCAGGGCTTTGCTAAAGAAAGCAATAGGTTCATAGCCGTAGTCATTTTTCCATAGTAAAACTACAACAATTGTGTGCTCAAAAGCAAAGGAAAATAAGATGAAATCTCTGTCAAATTTTGGACTAATCAAAACTGGTGTTCTAGTTAAGGCTAGTTTAATGTCTTCAAAGGATTTCTTAGCCTCATCAGTCCATTTTATGGTTGAATCTTTTTGCAACATACTATTCAGTGATCTAATTAATTCTGCTAGATTAGAAATAAATATTCTAAGAAAGTTAATTTTCCCTAAGAAAGCTTGTAATTCCCTAATGTTCCTTGGATGTCGAATCTGTAAGATGGCTTCTATTCTTGCAGGGTCTATTCCAATACCATCTTTTGAGATTATATGACCTAGTAACTTTCCTTCTTATAACCCAAACAAAGACTTCTTGGGGTTTAAAGAAATTCCATATTTCTTGCATTTAATAAAAACCTACCTTAGATGATCCAAATGTTGACTATCATATTTTTAAAATACAGTAATGTCATCTAGGTATATTACAAGGAAGTCATGAATTTCTTTGGCAAAGGCTATATCCATAGCCCTTTGGAAAGTAGCTCCTGCATTCATTAGTCCAAAAGGCATTTTCACATACATGAATGTGCCCCAAGGAGTAGTGAATACAGTCTTGGCTTGGTAATCAGGATGAACTAAGATCTGATTGTAACCAGAAAACCCATCCAATAATGAGATCTTGGTTGATCCAACTACCCTTTACAAAATATGGTCCATTTTTGGGAGAGGGTAATTCTCTTTAAGTGATACTTTGTTGAGGTTTCTCAGGTCCACACAGACTCTAATCTCGCCAGTTTTCTTCCTTGTTAGCACCAGGTTTGAAACCAAATCAGAACATCTGATTGGTGCAATTACCTTAGCATCATACATTCTCTGGATTTCCTTTTCAATCGAAGGTAATAGGACAAGATTTATCCTTCTAAGTTTTTGTCTGAAATATTTTTTATTTTATTTTACAGGGATTGTGTTTTGTACGATGCTGGTTTCATAGGATTTGAGGTCCTCATAACTCTAAGCAAAGACATCTTGAAACTCTTTTAATAACTCAATGTATTTTATTATTTCAGTGGGAGGTAAATATTTAGAAAGTTCGACCAATTTTGGATTTTCATCAGTGCCAATATTACACTCCTCCATATCAGATTTTAAAGGTTCCATTTTAGGCTTTCTAGGAACATCATTTGAATCAATCAAGTCTCCAAAGGGGTTAATCCCTTAGGCAAGAAATTGTCTTTGAGATTGTTTACTTCAGTGTCTTCAATAATTATTTCATCAATCTCAACTTGGTCTAGGTTTTCTATATCTGATTTTGTAAATTTAGTGGGATGAAATCTATCCATTTATTCACCTTCTATCTCATTTATCTCTATTTTATCTTTAGTGTTAAGATCTATTGATGTGTCAATATCTATATTTCTATTTACAAATTCTTGTTCTAAGATTAAAAAGTTGTTTATTTGTTTGTAATCAGCAAATATTTTCCAGTTCTTCAAATTATCAGGAATTGTAGGTCTATGCCTAACTTCAGCAGTGCACTGATAGTTAGGTTGAAAGGGTAACTTATAGGTGCTGGCAAACATTGCTAAACTATGAGCCTGCATATTATGTTTTCTAGGAATTACAACAACCTTGGTTTCTAAGAAAGTGTTTAATATTTCTACAATGATTCCTCTATAACAACTTAATCTAGGGTCTTTTGTCATATATACAACATTAATTTGTTTTATAACTACTTCAGAGTCTCCCATGACAGAAACTCTTATAGCTCCTAGGTTCTTAACTAATTTAAAACCTAAAATTAGTTCTTCATACTCGGCCATATTGTTAGTACATTTAAAATTTAGTGTGTATGCATGGCCTTCTGAGTGATCATTCTCTAGATTGTATATCCAAACTCCTGCTCCTGCTCCAAACTTATTGACTGACCCATCGAACTGAAGATGCCACAATATATCATGTTCATAATTAGCATCATTTGTTTCCACCAACTTTTCCTCATCTTGACTACCTTGTTTATTGGAATGTTCTAAAGTTTGGATAGTTTCCTCTTGTTTTGAAATTGAAATTTCTTTTGGTTCTTTATCAACACTATCTAAAAATTTTTCTTGTGTTTGATCAGTATTATACAGGATAAAGGAATCAATGTCTAAATGTACAGAGTTGAGGCCGATCCTGGCTACTTACCATGTATTTCATTAAATTCTCTTGGTACATCTTCTTGGGTTGTCCAAAAACAGAAATGGTTGCATATGACATATCAAGTTGTAAATACCCCTGAAGATTGGCTCCCCATGATCTGGATAACAACATGCCATACTTCGGTGGGATGTCAGCAACCACAATATCCATAAGGATTCTCTTCTCAAGATATTGAACTAAGGTATCACAAAGGTCTTTAATCAGTCCCAGACACTTTACTTGACTTGAGTCAAATGAAAATAAGTCCTTATAAGGCCTTGTAATGTCTAGGTTCAATTTTTCCATTACTGATTTGGGCATTAAGTTGTGGGAGGCCCTAGAATCCAACATTGCATTATGAAGAATTTTTTCATGGATGCCAAGGCTAATGTAGAAAGGTGGTATTCCTCCTTCTAGTGGTTTTCCATTGACATCTGAACCAAATATGAGTTCAAGTTGGTCATCAAATAGATTAACAGAATCTTCATTTTCAACAAGGTTCAAGGTCTGGTTTATCTGTGTTTTGTAGGTTTCATTCTTGATTAATTTTGTTAAAGGGACTAAATTTTTTAACTTAGCTTCCTCTGCTCCAAAATTAAAAGGCAAAGGGACTTTCTATGTTTAAGGGTTTTGAATTTTCATTGCAGGGATTTGAGTGGGATGGTCTTCTTTTCCTTTATTGGGGACCTTTTTTTGTGAATTTTTCAATCTAGTATTTTAAGGTGTGTCTACTGGTTTTTTAGGGGGAATTGAAGGAGAGGGTTGATCATCAGAAGGTTGATTTGGGGTTATATCTTCAATGGTGGGGCAAGAAGGATTCTAGTTTTGTATGGGGAGAATTTGGAGGATTTTAGAAATCGGGACTTCTTTGATTTTCTTAGGTTGATTTGGCACTGTTTTCTTAGTTTGGTCAGGGATATCAGAATTCTTTTCACTCCTTAGGTTAGACTGCTTATGTACTTCAAAGATGAAAAAATCATAACCTTGTTTATAATCGAATGACTTTCTAGTCTAGATTTGCAATTGCTGCAGCATATGCAATTCCTGATCATCTTGGGTCAAAAAAACAACACCTTCATCATCTAATCCCATTAGATTAAACTGTGTGTCTTGGTCTGGGTTTTCAGGATGGGATGTTTCTACATAATTTTCTTGGAAAGGAGGTATAATATTCTAATCAGGTCCATTTTTTCCAGTGTTTTGGTTTTTGGTTTTGGTTTTTTCCTAAAGTTCAGGTATCTAACTAGAGGTGCCTGTTGATTATCCCACTGGGGTTTCCTCTCTATATTCTCTATTCTATCCATTAACTTTTCCATGCCTTTCGCAAAGCTATCTATTTTAATGTCAGAGGGTGAAGGCTCATCTTTAGCAGTTCCTCTTCTTTCATTCCTAACTCTAGCTCTTTTAGCTAATAAATTACCCTCTACGCTTACTGCTACACTTTGCATATCTTCTAGGGTTGGGGGGTTTCTTTCCTTGAGATGGAATGCCATGTCTGTGTTAAAACCATCAGGGAACCTTATTAATGCTAAGTCAGGTGGGGGTTTAAGATTAACTAGAATTGCATTGTATATATTGTTAAATCTGGTGCAGTAACCTTGAACAGTTTCATTGGGCCATCTCCTAATATTTTCATATTATGAAAGGATTTGTAGAGGTTTTCTTTTCCCATCTATTCAAAAATTGTAGCTAAAATACTTCTAAACTATCAATACTATTATCAGGTAGTGATCTAAACCATTTCCTAACATCACCAGCTAAAGTCTGAGCAAATAATCTCATTTGGAAATCTACAATATCAATTTCATGAAGTTCAAATTAGTCTACAATTATTAACATGATGTTGTGTAGTGTAGTGTCCTATGCCATCAATTTGGACGCTTTTACTCTAGTAGTCTGCTAACATGGCACCAAGTGGAGTAGGTAAGATAAGGGGAGCATATCTATTTTCCATGGCTATAAGCCGAGAAGGGCTAAGATGTGGGGATGAAATACTGGAAGATGATGCAGTAGTGGAGGATGAACTAGGATTGGTGAGTGGTAAATGAGCTATACTAGGTTAGTAAGGGAGTGAACGTATTAATGGTGGTGGGGAATGGACTTCAAAAGGTGAAGGGAATAATGGTGAACTAAGAGTAGTGGACAATTGTTCAGAAAGATCAGGGATCTTGGTAGTACTAAGGGATGATTATGGTGAATTCAAAATGTACTCATCAATTGATTTGTTGGCTTTTTGGACTTCAAGGTTTGCAATAAACTCAGGATCTATGATAGTGTCACAAATTTCACCTTCAGAATTTGATTTAAATAATGACAAATCAAATTTCTCATCAAAGGGAAGATATTCTAAAAACAACCATTCATCACGACATCAATTAGCTTTAACTAAGGGTGTGTGACTAGTTGAACTTCCTTCTGTTTTGGATTTTCTTGAAATTAGGTTGGGATTATCAAATACCAGGCGAGAATTTGGATCTGGGTTAGCCCTAGCGTAATGAATTCTCCTTGAAGAAAAAATTTCAAATATTTTTTAATTGTTTTCTTTTTGTGAGAAATAACTTCTAATAAATAACTTTAAGAGGCTCAAAATACAGAATTAAAAATTTCTTAAAGATTTATTAGGACTGAGGGTTTTCCCCAGTATGGCCGCCACTATGTTATCACTCAGTATTTTTCCCTAGAAGTTATTAGAAGAAGGAAAAGGCCGAGGTAACTACAAACCAATATTTTAAGTATAGGCTCTAGCCAACCTATGACTCAGAGAGGGCTCTCTCTATATGTTTTAGCTTTGTTTGCTAAGATTTTAGGCTAGTTCTTTAAGTTCATGGGGGCTTTGGATTTGTATTGGAAGTTGGATGGTGGAATCCTTAAATATATGGATAGAATGGTGTCTCTAGCTATTGGGTTATGGAGTCAAATAAGGGCATTAGAACTGGGATTAAATCATTAAAGGGAGTGCTCAATGGGCAAGCTAGCAGAGTGAAACACAGGTTTTCAGGTCAAATGGTTGAAATGATCTTAACCAAGGTGAGAGGGTACTTAAGAATCCTCAAACTGGGACTAAAAGGAGGAACAAAGGATGATCATGAGCAAAGGGCAGTTAAGAATCCTTTACTATAGACTAGATGAGAACTACCTAAGCTAAGGAGTAATCAAGAATTCCTTAACTTAGACAATTTTAGCAGAAAACATACAAAATTCCTTACAGTCAAAATAGTGTGCAATGAAGCACGTTCTGAGATATAATTCCATATTAAAAAATTTAGATTTTAGATACATTCAAGACTATGGAAAAACATTTAAATAAAAATGACAACACAAAAGAAGATACTTGTCTATATTTCACACTACACATGAATCTAGTGAAATGTCTTTGCTTTATTCAATAATCCAGCTTGCTGGTCCAACAATGATACAATAGTTTACAGTCTTTGATCAAGAAAACTATAGAAATATCTAAGAATCCACCCTACATACTTCGAATTGTGAAATATTTATACAAAAAATTAATACAAAATATCTCAAAACAACTTGAGATTTAATCTAGGAAATACAAATATCTTCTTGCAGGAAGATATAGACAGTTAATGAACTGCTTCATGCTATCCCTTTTATTATGGTTGTGCTGGCCTTTATTGTTGAAGTGTAGCCTTAATGTTTTGCAGTTATGGAATTTCCGCTGGAATCTGGTTTACTTCCGTCTTTCAATTGATACTCTTTAAAGCTGTTACTTTTTGACCTTGCTACCCTGTTTTCACCTGTTTTACTTGGCTGCCTTCATTTTTACTATTTAGTAAATTTCTGCTGTAAATTTATCATAGTAAATCTATCATTTTCTCCCACCATTCTACATCTAGTAATTTCACATTCACCATTCTTCTGTAGATTTCATCAACCTTAGTATAATTTACAAAATTTTGCTTGGTGAGGAACAAATGTTTTACCTCATGCTCAAGGAAAAACAAGTTTTCAAAGGTGTCATATAATACTTTGCCTGTTGGCAGGGCTTTTATGGATGAAGAACTGGCTTGTTCCTTAGCCAATTTTTTGAGTCTATCATCATAGTCCAACTGTGTAATGATTTTTTTATTGATGACCATAAGATTGGGCATGCCTATCTCCCTCAAAATCTATAATTTAGCCATGAACCTATCAATGGCTACCTACATATTATGGCACTTTTCTTCCATATTAAGCATAAAGGTTCCTTTTGGAAAGGACCTTCCTTATTTCTAAAATGGCAGCAGTCCTATCTTCTATATTTAGCTCTTACAACTCGTATCTGTTCTTGCTGTTGAGGAAGTGGATGAGTCTATTTTCATCCTCTGTCTTATTTCCTAACTCTTCCTTCACTTTCTGGATAGCTTTTGTAGCTATCTTTACCAACTCTGTTTGTTCAAAAATTACTTGGATTGATGGCCAAAAATCATTGACAGAGTCAATAATATTGGCCCATGACATTTCTTTGGTTTGTCCAAATGGTTTCTCCAGTGTTAAATCCTTCTCTAGGATTTTGATTCTCTCACCCATTCTTTGGGCCCTTTGTGTTTCTTCTTTCTGCTTCAGTTGGGCAAGTCTGCAGTCTATTTCCAATCTTGCAAACTTTTCCCTTAACTTGTTCATTTCAGTAGCCTGGATAGACATGTCTTCCATGGCCTTGACAAGTCCTGCTGCTTTCTCTCCTAATGCACCTGTTGCTGATGTGGACTTTGTTGCTGCTGGCAAGGCTGTTGCAAGTTGAGCTGTAGGTGCCAAAGATGATGCTAGTGTGGGTGGAATTACTGTGGATACTGTGGGGATAACATTTGTTGAAGAGGTGGCCACATCTTCCTGTTTTAATTGGATCAAAGCGTCTAATTCCTTTTCCGTTTCTTTAAGTTGGTCATTCAATTTCAAGACCAAGTCCATTACTTCTTCATGCCCCTGCTGGGCTTCTAAGACTTCCAGTGTTTGTGGATGTTGTAGCTGAGGTATTTTTAGCTGTTTCTTTAATGCTGTTATGTCATTGTTCTTCTTTTTGGTAAGATGTTATGTAGCTTTTAGATCCTTGGGATCGTGTCCAAATTCAATTACTAACTCCTCTAGGAACATGATCTTTGTGTCCTTGGCTTGTGAGGAGGCCTTCTCCAACTGGAATTGTACTAAGATGTTGTTCAGGGAGTTCTGTAGCTGATGGGAAGCTATGGATTTACCTATCTGGGTGGAGTATATCATCTCTCCAGCCTATTTGTGTAGCTCAATCGGGTCTATGGGATGAATATCCATTGACAACACTTTGAAATCTTCCCTTTTGAAATCAAGTGTTGTTTTGGCCACTAGGCTGTAGGCTTCACAAAGTTCATTTGCAGCTTCCCCTCTTTAATGTCAAAGGTTGGCATTAGCCTTGTTTGATTGGCAGGAGTCAGCTTCAAATATTGTGCATGTGTTTGGGCCTTAAGCCTCTCATTTATAGCCTTGCTTTCTTTAGACCTTTCCTTGATATCTTGGTCTTTTTCAGCTGGCATTCTGAAAGAAGACACTTCAGCACTGAGCTGCCTTTCCAACATCTGAGTTTGTGATGTGGAAGGCTCTTGCATGCCTCTAGATGGAGTGGCAGACCTACTTCTTTCTACTCTTGTATTAGTGACATCAGCTGAGTCTTTAGTAAACTCTTGTTCAGAGGCTCGATTTAGCCTTTGCCTCTTGTTTGATTGTTTCTGCAAATTAGAGGTGGCCATTCCTGAAGTGGAAGCCCCTTCTCTATTTATTTTTGGGATATTCTCCTCATTCTGAGGAGTTTGCATGACTGAAGGGGTGCTCATAGTAGTCTCTGGTTCTCCTGGTACCTACAGAAAATAGATGTCATCTAGTTGCTTTTCTAAAGCAATAAGAGCATTCTCAACATCTACTTTGGTGTTGTCCTGGTCTACTAGTGTAACCCCCACCCATTCTATCTGATTTTCATAAGCTTCTATCTCAGGTATGGGATGGTGAATGAAAGGTCCTAGCTTGACCTTTTGTCTCTTCTTTATGATCAATTCCAAAGGATCATATCTCCAGACAAAGCTTCTTTGGAACTTCATATTCTGTAATATCAACTCTGCCTCTTGGCTAACCTCTCTAGAGTTGCATATGAAGGGGCCTAGTTGGCCTTTTATTTGACATTTTCCTTCTTCTTGGCATTGACAAAGTTTATTTCATTTGCATTGATAATTTTTCTATATTATTCTAATGAAAACAACCTCATTGGGAGGTATATTGATAGCTTGTATTGTGCCAGCATGCAACCATAAATCTTGATTTCTATATGGTTTTGGTAGAGGTACCAGTCACCAACTTTGGTTTGTTTAGATAATTGAAGGACTCTCTTTATTTCTGCACTGATTCTTGGAGGAGGGCTTCCAGTCAACATTATCATGACTTGGTGTACAAATAAATCAATAAAATCAGAGTAATAGTATGGATAGTGGTATTGGTGGATCAATGGGGTCCAAAAAACGACTGACCTGGGCTGACCCTTGGTTTCCATCTTTTGAAGGGTGAATGGGAACTTCATTGATTGATAATATAAGAACATATGGTATAGAACTCAGGAATACTTGAAAACCGTTTCATTATCCATTCTTGTGAAATTCTCATGCATTCTGTCAGCTATGAATGTGGCAAAGTCATGAATGGTTGCAGGAGGTTGTTCTTGGGTATAGATGGATAGGAAAACCAGGATAATTCCATCAATGTACTCACTTGTGGAGTAACACAAAACACAAGATATCATGGCTACAATATTTCGGCCCCAAGGGGAAAATATAGCTGCTACATATGGAGGGGGGTCTTTAGGGATGTGCTTCTCTTCTATGAGAAGGTTTGGAACAATTGGGCCAATTTTACAAAGCTGAGTTTGGGATATAAGTCCAACAGTCTCCAATTGAGAGGGGAGTTAGGTTTGGCCCTAGTTGGAGCTGCAGTATCTCATTGATGGACTCAGCAGTGATGGTGAAAAGGACTTTCTGGTCAGGAGACATGATGGTTCTATGATTGGGGACATAGCAAGCAAAGCACATATGCACAATTTCAGGAAATATGTGGACTTGTGGGAACTGCTACTTGGGTAAATTTGACTCCCAAAGGTCAATTTCATCAGCATGGTTTAGGAACTTGTCCCTATGTTGGCAATGTACTTTGAGTAGGAGCTCTATGATAGTGGTATATTTTATTTGGAAGTTTTTGTTAGCCAGGGGAAGGTGGTCCAGGTCTAAATGAGGTGTAGTGATAGGCCTCACATCAATTGCAATTGGGGCAACCATACTCAATTCTTGTGGATTTGAGTGTGGGGAGGAATTCAGAGTTTTTAGGGAAATGGAGGCTTTGCAGTTTGTTTATGGTTTACAGTGTTAAAACTTAAGTAAATTTAATCTTTTTGCTTAGCTAACAATGTCAAGAGGGTGAATTGACTTGGAATTTTAACAATGGAGTTAGATTCCACAGTTAAATACCTAGAATTTGGGTGAACTTGACTCTAAATGGGTGGTTGAAGGCAGCTGCATAGTTTCATACGATACTAATGCAGACTGGTGAGCGAGCTAGATTGTCTGCAGTGTCTGTGGAGCAATGACAGAGGTTTATGAGTAATACGGCTATTTGTAGGGGTTGCAATGACTTTCTGAATTCTCAGAGAAAAATGCATGAAAAGAGTGAAAAGAGGGCTAAACAAGCTTTTATAAGGAAAACAGTTAATTTTGGCAGGTTTCACTATGTGATGAACAGTGATGGTTTTCGGTTAAAAGGGGGCAGTGGTTTTGGGAGAGCCATCGTACTGCTTTTGTGGTGTGGGTGGTATTCGGGAGGGGTTGCCTAGTTCCATTTAGTGCTTGACACGTAGCGTCGGGGGCCAGGGGAAAACCGCCATATCGAGTGGGTAAAGGGTGGATGTCGGGCCAGCCTGATATGCTTGTGGGGCATTGGATACTGAGGAGGGAAGATTGACGATGATCAGGAGATGGGAGTTGCACGGGGGTGAATGATGTGATTTGATGGGGGGGCCAGGGACTTAATCATTGGTAGTATGAGATTAATTTAGAGCTTTAATCTCGTCAAGGATTTTTTAAAACGAGATTAAGGACTAAGGACAGGTTTTTAAAGTTTTTTTGGGATAAGGGGTAGTAACATAGTCTATAAATAAACTAAGGGGTGGGGCTATTTTATATAAGGGGGTTAAATATATATGGGGTAGTGGGTTTTTCGAGAATTTTAGATTTTTAATTAAAAAAGGTAATATGAAGTGAAATGAGCGGAAGGGGCATTATGCCTAGGTGTATGAAATGTTGTGTATTTTCCATATATCTAGTACTTGGGATAAATGTATTTGATGGGTTTTTTGTACATAACACATGTTTATAAAGGGGTTTTCCTAGGAAAAGGTACTTAAGCTTAGGAAAAGGGGTTTTGTGAGGGGAATGAATGAATTATGATGAAATTTAACACCTTTCCTTCTTAATTCATTAAACCGAGGGTCCGGTCCCACCGGAATTCAAAGAAATGCTCTGAGCCTTTTTGAGTTAAAACTATAGGTATTAATATTTTTCTTATGGAAGGGGAGTTAGTGAGTGCCATGGTGGTTAAAATGAATGAGGGTATGTTAAGTAAACCAAACTGTGAACCATTGCCTTTGTTTTGTTTATCACTTATGCATATTTAAATGATGCATTTGGAACAATGACATAAGTGCTTGCTGTATCCAATGACATGATATTTCTGCAACCTTTCTACTACTTACCCACTTACTCATCCTACCATTTTTTCTTCACTTTATTTGGGTGCATTTAGGCTAACAAACCCTTATCAATCTTTTCTTTTCTTTACAAAATAAACTATCTAAGTCTAACACTATATCCTCCAAGGGCTCAGGTTAAACTTATGAGATCCTTTTTTTCACTCTACCTATCTAATGATCTACCAAGATTACACTGTTTGGTCAGATTTATTCACTACCTATGAAACTTAAAATTCAAAACATTAAATAGGCAAGTTTAAACATTTTGACTATCATTGATTATGGCATAAGCAACAAGCTGCACACAATCATTTATTATGCATAAAAAGTAAATAGTAGTGGAATTTTGACTTGCACACTTTCCTGGTCTTTTGACTTTTGGGGTTTATATATTTCATTTTTTGACCTATTTTCATTCTTTTTTTCCTTTGATTATTCTTTTAGGACATACACTCTTTACATTTTTTTACCTTTTAATATGGAAAACATTTGTAGAAAGGAAAGGTATATACAATATTACAAGGCTTAACCTTAGTCAATCAAAATTATGACTCCTATTGGTATAAGAACCTAACACCTGCTACGCACAAGTGTTACAAAAATAGTTTGTTGCACAGTTCTACACAACGATCCTCCAACAACCTGCACAACATCAACACAAGTCAAAATTTCGCTTTCACCTAAGTATGAGGTAGGACTCTTAGTGCCTAATCTTAATCTCTATTGATAAGAATAATTATTGGTTAATTGATTTGTGTTAATCCACTATTTTCAAAATGTTGTGCAAGCCCTGTGTTAGGTCGACTTAAGCCCAGAAATCAGAATTGTGCCTTTAGGGTTGAATGTGAATGTTTTTATGTGTTGAATGGGTTTAGATAAAGTTTTGTAAGCCCTTTAACTACTACTAGTATTTGTGTAAACAAAAATATGCTCATTACTTTCCGTTGTGCAGTGGGTTGAAAGATGGACCGTTGGGTAACTGTAGTGTTTAGGTTTGTTGTACATATAGTTTGTTGTCATCCTCCTATCATTCACCTAGTTTTCCATGAGGGTTAAAACCTGTTCCATTGTGTTTAAAGATAGATGTCTCCCACTGCTGGTAAGATGAGAGAAGAAATAGTGTGTGTTGAACCTAAAAACCTAAACCTAATCAACTCCAATTAGAAATTAGAGTAGCATTGAAAACACCAGTTGTATTCCATTTTGTGAGAAAATAAAAGAAATTGGTCACCATGTGCAACTTTCCATCATATTTGCATTGAATTTTAAGGGGGGCATACTTAAATTACGAAACCTAGAGCTTGTCATTTCAAAACAGTTTATTGTTGATGCCACAAATATCCTTGCAAATGGAGAAAAGTGGTTTAAGGGAGATGAGTTAGATACATCATTTTTCAAGGAATGTGTGAAACCACTATTCAAATACAAGTTTGACACCACATTTCCTAGCACATACCTCCAGAATCATTATAGTCAGTTGCTCAAGTTCATTCAAAGGTATTTTACCTATGAGGGTGGGTTTAGCAAGGTCTACCAATATCACCTTAGAGTCTTGGTGCACTTCACTGCTAAAAATACTATGAATCATACCTATTATTTGTACAAGAGACTGGGTAGGATGGCTGAGAAAGTGTAGTATACCTAGGAGGGATAGTATGGGGTACAGAGGGAGGTACCCAAGGGAATAATGTAATAATGGGATGGGTCATAGTTAATAAATAAAGTGGTTAACCCGCATCATGTAAGGGACCACAAGTAGTTATAAATAATGTAATAAGCTCATTGTATTAAATATATGGTATTGAGAGAACCATGGTAATGACCCATGGTATTGTATGTATGAGGCCTATATAGAAGCTAGAGACCTCCCCATGGATGAGTCAAGGTATTGTATAGACAAGCATATGGCTTGTGGAGTGTTCTCCTTCCTTAAGGAGTGATTCTAAGGTATTGTCCTACATGAAGGGTTTTGATATTAATAAATATTTGAATTTTATCTATTTATCTCTTTTTATTTCTGGGTATATTTACTTTATATATATTTTCAAGTTAGATATATTACAAGTGGTATCATAGAAATTTCTGGGCAAGCGAAGATATAATATATATATATATATATATATATATAATTATATATATATATATATATATATATATATATATATATATATATATATTTGCAGGAATTTTTTGGGGCGGTGATTTGCAGATCATATTTGAAACTTCTAGTGCCAAATATGGAGAAAAAAATTGCATATTTGGGATTCTTTTGAAAAAAAGTACCGAAATTAAAAAAATAATAATAAGAAAAATAAAAAATAAAAAATCAGCCAAATCAGAGTCTGGATGAGGGAGATATTGTCGATTTAAAAATTAGTTGTGTTGCATAAATGTTTTGACGAAAATCCGTGGACAATGGATCTCTAGTTAATTTTTGTCGTTTTTGTGGGGAGATTTGATAAAATAATTGAAGATATGAGATCCTCTTTAAAAATTACCCAATTTAACAAAAAAAAAAACATTGGTCGAATTGGAGTCTGGATGAGGGAGATATCGTTAACTTAAAATCAACTCTCTTTTCAGAAACGTTTGTGATAACAAGAAAATTGCAATGCAAATATGAAATTCCAGTGTCTAGATCAGGATTTCTATCACATGGGAAGATGAAAAATGGTCATTCTAGTTCCAAAAATAGGTCATAATAAGGATTCTGAGTAATATTGACCGAACTGTGGCCATTTTAAATTTTTTCCAAGTAAGTGATTTTTTTTCAAAACCCTCTTCATGGCTTCTAGCAAGAATTTGTTTACAGGGAATGCTAATGGTCCTACTATTGAAGAATTCATAAAAATACAAAAGTACTTATGTCCAAAACATTGGAAAGGTAGTGTATGGATGGGTTTGGCAATTGAGGTTGTCATATGGTGGAGCTCACTTGATAGCAAGAAGTACAAACTTTTGGATGAAGAATTCGAAAAACTCCTTTTAGACAAATGGTCTCAAACTGGAAAACAAGATAATGAGAAACATGTGGTGTTATTTTCTACTGGTATCTCCTTGTTACAGGTTCATGGGTCTATTCAGAAGCAGAATATCATTGTGTCTATAAATCCTAGTTGCAAGCAAAATCTTATAAATGTTAATTTGGCAAAAAAAATTGCAAGTTCCAACAAAACACTTGGAAAACACAAAGGTTGATAATGAGGATGCTCAAATTTATAAATATTTGAAGATTTATATGGATAAGTATGTACTACATTCTAATTTTTATGCTTCAGATATGGATAATCTGGATGTTGTTTTGGGATACCCTTGGATGGAATCTATTGGTACTATTAATATTAGTGTGCAAAGGAAATTCCTGAAGCTTTGGTATAAAAAGAAGAAAATTGCATTACAAGTTATTTCCATCAATAAACAAGTAGAATCCAAGGAGGGTGTAGCAGACAATGTTATAGGTACTGATACATTAAATGAGGAATCCGTAGTTGAAGTAATATTGGAAGATACGCAACAACAATAGGTGGCACAACATGTACGAGATACCAATTAGGCTCCATTAGGTGGTGAATTAAAGAAAGATACACTATTGGTTAAAACTTTAGCATATCACCACCCACATCACCCCGCAAGAAAATAACCAACACGATGGAAAGAAATTAGCCACAAGGACAACAACCCCCGCATGACAGATAGAGAGGGGTGACGATCCACCCATAACACATCAACACATAAGAGCTGACAGGGTCAACTTCCATCTCAAGTGAGCGAGGCACTAGCTAGATCAAGGGTTCACCTTTCTCTTGGATGGATAAATGCATGTGCATGGTACTAGTGGGCTACTCTTTTGAGTAGATCTTATTATTTGTGTTCTTCTTATGTTTCAGGGATGAAACATGTTTAAGGGGGGTCAATTGTAGTATATGTAGGGGGGATAGTATGGGGTAAAGAGGGAGGTACGCAAGGGAATAATGTAATAATGGGATGGCCATATTTAATAAATAAAGTGGTTAACCCGCATCATGTAAGGGACCACAAGTAGTTAGCAATAATGTAATAAACCCATTGTATTAGATATATGCTATTAAGAGAACCATGGTACTGACCCATGGTATTGTATGTATGATTCCTATATAGAGGCTAAAGACTCCCCATGGAGGATGTAAGGAATATTGTATGGACAAGAATATGGCTTGTGGAGTGTTTTCCCTCATTAAGGAGTAATTGTAAGGTGTTACACTAATTGAAGGGTTTTAATAATAATAAATATTTAAATTTTATCTAATTATCTCTTGTACATTGGGAGGTACCCAATACTATCCCCCTTAGGCATACTATAGTAAGTGTAGGAAAAGAAAGACATTCACATGCCCAACCTATTTCATTTTTCTTTGATCAATATGTCGGTATGCCTAAGCTTGAAAGAAAGAAAATATCATGGCAAAGCTTCATGTTTGGTGTGAGTCTGCTACCTCAAGCATACATTTCACCCATGGATGTTTGTGAAGAGAAGGAAGAGCCTGGAACTGAGCCAGTGTTCAAAACAATAGTAAAGAAAATGAGTTAGTGTAAGAAGGTGAGTAAAAAGGGAAACAATAAGATTCAAATGGTAGAGGTTCAGGCAATATAGACTCAAGCAGTAGAGGCATTCCAAACATCACAAGAAGAGACACAATTTCTATTGAGGCCTAGAACTAGGTTGAGGACTAAACAAACTATTGAAGAGGCAACTCCTCAGCAAGTTATAGACATCTCCCTAGTGGAGATACAAAAAGAAGAAGAAGAGCTTGAGGATGAAGCAATAATGAAGGAGATAATGGAAAAATTGAGTAGGGATAAGAAAGCAACCAAAAAGGGGAAGGAAAAAGTGCCAATAGTAGAGGAAACCTAGTTAGTCTTGAGACCAAGAACCAAGTCTCAAACCAAGCAAGTAATTAAGGAGCTATCTCCTTAAAAACCTATTACTATTCCAAAATCAAGGCTAGAGACAAATACAAGTGAACCACAAGATGTTTAAGTGGAAGAAAACAAATACAAGGAGATTGAAAAATTGCAGGTTGATCTTGCTAAAGCACACATTTAGATTTCTTACCTGTAGAAGGAGAATAGGGAACTCAGATATACAACCTCACGAGAATCTCAACAAAATACAGAATCAAAGTAACCTCCTAAGCCTACTACACAAGAGAAAGGAAAACAAGTGATATATGTTGAGCAAGTGGAGGAAACTAGAATGAAACCTAGGAGGCATGTGACCAAGAAAATAAAGCCTAAACTAGGATGGATGGAACAGATGAATCAAATAGTTCATTTACCTTAAAAACCTGCATTTGACTAGTGGAAGGAATATCAAAGGTTAGTGGAAGACCTTGAAGCATGCCAGTTGTAGGTTATTTAAGTGGGAGATGATAATGAAGAGTTTAAGAGGTATGTTAATCACCTAATAGTGGAAGCTGACAAAGGTATAATTGAAGCCATTGAGGCAATTGACATAGAAAAGGTTTTCCACAAATGGTCCCTCCCTACAAGAAGACAACTAAAGAAACACTACATCAGAAACTTGATTCTAAAGATGAGACTTAGGATCATGAAGAAGAAATTATAAAACACCTGTAGATTAGTGAAGAAATATAAGCAGGTAGTTGGAGTAACTGCATCTAGAAATTTATGGCTTCTAAGACTTAATTCATTTCTATAATATGAGGTTATGATTCCTTTGGCTCTTTTTTTAATCGAATTGACACATGATCGCCAGGTCCTATTTCCAAACTTTTAAATGTTGTTTACAGGTTGCTAGAAGAAGAATGCAATATAAAATATGACTACACAAAGTTAAAACGTGTTCTCTTATGCTCCTCTCATCACACAGCACACTAGTTCGCAACAATTCTCTATTCACAGGGATTTATCCATGTAGATATTATACAAAAAATTTCACAAAGTGAATTTATGAGCCAAATGCATCAACAAGAGATATAAACTTTGCTTCAACTAGTATTAAAAAAAGAACTCTGAAGACACAACAATCACTTCTTCCCTCTAAGGAAACCCAAGACCACATTTTTTTGTTTCTTCTGCCTCCTGCTACACTTGGAAAAAAAATCCCTCTCCTATTCAACACTCATTCGAAAGGATTGACAACCAAATCCACATGAGTCTCTCAACAAAACTATAATCCCTAACTATTTGCATTTTTGAACACCTATGCCAACAAACTTGATCTATTTGTTTACATAACGCATAAAAATAGAGTTTGCAACCCGATTCTGCACCAAAAATAAATAATTTTCCTATTTGACTGGATTCCCTTTGATCATGTCTATGGGCATATCACGATGTTGGTAGTTTGATCGAATACTTTTACCATCGATTATGAACTATCTAGAATACATGGGCATCGTTGAGGTAACACATCAGCATGTCAACCCTCTATTCCTCCAAATATATGTGCATGTTTTCCATCATGACATCTTGATGCATGAGAATCGTGGAGGTGAGAACTGGAACCGAACTGCTAGAACAGGAACTATACACCCTCTTTGGTAAAGAAATTTGATTGGCTAGGTCAATCTAAAACATTGTAGTTTGATGCTCTTGCATTAGAAATGCACCTAAGCCACGGCCTAAACCATAGTCAAAGCCAAAATCAACTCAATCACCATTGGTCAAAGAAGTTGAAAAATCCTGTAAGGACACTAAGGAATCTCCCAGTAAGCCCTCAACTAGCAAAAGGAGAAGGAGATGATGGTTTGGTTGATAATTTCTGAAATATTGATTTTGCTTAAGTTTTTAGTGTTGCGCAGCAGGGGTATTTTATGTTTTTGTGGAAGTTGTATAGCTATTTTTTCATTTCGGAGGTTGTTGGTGTTTAATAGAAGTTCAATTGAGCAGCTAAAACCATATTATTTGATCTGAATGTGGGAAAAGAGAGCAAAACACAATTTTGATTTTTTTCACTACACAAGTGATGCGTTGATGTTGCGCACAAATTGTACATAGGTGGATTGGATATTTTGAGATGGCCAGTTCTCATACGATGTAAGGAATTGTTCATTTCCTACTCATAGGTCTACTCATCACCCAATTATTAGCCAAGTCGTCCTCTAGCACATAAGAAAGCATGCCAAAATGGAACTGTTGTGCAACACAACCTCAGATTCCTTTTCCATTTTCATCATCAGTCTCAGATTTCAATGTCAGGATAAGACCTTGCGAGATAAGTTTTTTATCTAGATATCTTGAAAGGATAGGTATAAATTAGTTTTTATGTTTTTTCCTTTAAAAGAAAAATATGTTGTTTAAGGTTTCTTTATCTAATTTTTGTTGAAAAAATAATGGGTTAATAATTGTGTGTGTTTCGACCCATTCTGAATGGATAGATCATACATTGAACCTAGTCATGAGATATCTTTATGATGTAAATGTATTTAATATCGTGATGGATAAAGAATAAGGGGTTATTTAGTTGATTTATGGAATTAGGCTTGTGTATGTAATCCTACTTTATGAATAAAATACTTAGTGAAAAGTTTTTTCTAGTTATTTCCAGAGATTCTTGTGGTACTTTCCTTTAAATCTATGTTTCCCCTGTGTAATTTTTATTTCAATCCTTTTATTTCAGTCCTTTTAAAAGGTGTACTACAACAACATTTCTAGAATTCATCATGGATTCTCTAGAATAATTGTGTATTTATGTTTCATATGGATATTCATTATACCTTTGTCTACTTCTTTCCTAAATACTCAGTCATAATATTTGGTAACATAATTCTAATGTGCTTTGCTACATTTGAATGAGTATAGTCATGTATTTTTGTATTTCTCGATGTACTAAAATTCGTATAAATTTGAAGGATGTACTTATCATGCCTCTATCTCTATAGTTGATTACTAAATGCACTGATGCATTAAGTTGGCAATATTTCTAGTCAAATACCCTAATGTCCTTTCCTCAAATCTCCCAACAAATTTTCATCAAATTTTAAATGTCTTTATTAGATCTAGTCTCTCTAAAATCACTGAGCTTCTATATTCTTTATCTTTATATTTTTTATGAGGGAGCCTCCTCAAGTTAGAAAGGACCAGTTTCTAGCCCAAATAGGCTTGTGGTTACCTCTGTGGCCCTTTCCTTAGGTTAAATGGATTTACGGAGTGCTAACATACTGTCACCTTTGTCGGGGAAAGAAAGTAAAACTTTCCTTGGGAAGATGTTTTTTTTTTATAGTTACATCCTAGTCCTATGGGTGATGGGTTGCTAGGTATTCATAAGCTAAAACTTTGAAGATCACCTTGACCTGTGTTAAAATTGGTTTCATGCAAAATTTTGTAAGAAAATATGGCTTCCAAGAGGCATACTAGACAAAACCCTGATCCAAACCCTTCCCCGATTGTAAACGATCCTGAAAGGTTGCCTAGGAAGAAGAGGTCATCTGAGGAGACTCAAGGGAGTAATATCCCTCTTGAGAGGTCCTATTCTTTTCCACAAATTTTGAGCATAGTTGAAAAATCCCATTTTTATTTTGAGCATCCTCTATCCAGAACTAGATCTGATTCTTACATTTCTGGAGCTGTCATGGATCAATCGATTATCATTCCTCACATCCCACTTCTGAAATCCGAGTTTGGCATAAATATATTACAACAATTCAGTAAACTTATAGGTCTAGTTAGTAAAGTACAAAAAACTAATGAGAAAGTGGTTCTTATCCAAAAAATAGTCCACTCACAAACTGTATCTCCTACTACATTTGTTGTCCCAACATCTGTTGTGATAAATTCTGCAATTCCTACCAGCTTAATTTTCAGTGCAGCTCCCACATTATTTGTTGTTCCTACATTACCTACCTTAGCAACCACCCACCAAAATATTCCATCATCCTCTATTTCATTCATATCCCCAACAAACTCCTGAGTTATTCAGAAATTACCAATGGCAGCTAGTTATGCCCCTCTGGTTCTTCCTGCTTAGTTGCATGATCTACCTCAAAATTATGGCCATAGACTTCCCCAATACAATGGTACATAGGATACTATTGCCAAATAGCATGTGGACAAAGTGAATAATTTTGTGGGCCTGGAGGAAGTAGATCACAAGGATGTTAAAATGAGATTGTTTGCACAGAGCTTCTCTAGTGAGGTTAAAAAGTGGTTCGTAAGTGCCCTTACCAGAACTTTTGCTAGCTATCAAGAATTGGAGGATTCCATCATTGCAAGATTGGGCAAGAAGAAGAATCCCTTGCAAATCCTTATTGAATATGAAAATATGAAAAGCAATCCAAGTGAAACAGTCCAAGACTTCTTGACACATTTCAAAGTGTACAATTCCATACCTACAGACATAAATCCCCCTACAGGACTAGCTTTGTTCCATTACCTTGATGGTTTTGATCCCAAGATATCATACCAACTTAGGGAGATAAATTCAGCGACACTCGAAGACATGCAAAGCAATGTCATAAGTGTAAAGGCCAATTTGTTGGTGAATAAATCCAAAATCAAGTTAGAAATAAGAGTAACTATAAAAGAAGAGCCTACCAACATCTCTGATGCAAAATTAGATACCTTGGTCGAGACAATGGAGAATATGATGGAGAAAATGATATTAATTGATCGAGTTGCTGCTAGAGAACCTTAAGTCATCTACAGATCCAATATCCCAATTTTAGAAGGATACCACAAGTCCAAATTAAACAAAGGTAACATAAAGGTCCAAAGTAGTCACAGTAGCAAGTAAAACCATCTTTTCAGCAAAATTATGCCGATGAATAAGATGAAGAATATGAGAAATTATCGGAGGATTAAATTCATTTCTTTGGTGATGGGCAACAAAATGTGTATTTGACCAAAAAGGATCAAGAGCAAGAGAAGTTTGATAATTTTGTGACAGAAGAGGAAGAATGATTGTTTTTGCAGTCCCAAAATGATATGGTGATGGTTGAATCTGAGGAGTACAAAAAAGGGTATCAAAATGCCATCATGCAGGTCCAAAGACAATATAATTTAAGGAGCAGAAATGTGGGAAATAGTGCAAAAAAGAGGGATGTGGTAGCTAACAATGCAAAGAAAGATCTTCCAAGTAACAATGGTCAAAAGAAAGATCCACTGATCACCATTTTGCTGAGGAAATATGATTCTTCAAAGGACATTGCAAACAAAGAAAGACGTTGTCCCTTAGGAGGCCAAAATGACACAAAATCCTTTTAATTTCGATATTGAGCTTTTGTTGCCTTGATGGGGCCTGGCCCAAGTTCAGAGTTAATTATCCGAACAAATCCCCGTACTACTAGCCCTTTCAGCAATAGCCCATGGAGCACAGACTGAGGTCTCACCCGAAGCAATATGGGGGCATGCTGGAACCAAGTTTCCGCTCCCTTCAGATATCTGAGGGGTCAGGTTAGTCCAACTATGGATACCTTAACATAGTTCACTTCACTCACTTTCTTTTCCTGCGAGGCCTTCACACTCTATTATACTCTCCTTTGCGTAGCCCTAATAAAGGGTTGAGGTGATTTCACACTACTAAGGCAGCGAACGGTTCTTTTTTCCTAAGTTACACTATGGATGTTACTTATCTTATAATAACTATTAATTAACTTCACGTAAACAGGTGCTTATCTTATATTCTCTTATTCAACACATTCATATAATTTTGTGCAAAAAATAAATAGTAAACTTGCAATTCATACCCAGTATACTTCAATGCATAAAACAAGAAAAAGACACATATAATGATAAGAAACTTCTCTTTATTAATTTCTCCAATAGTTAGAGACTCGACTCACCCTGTGCACTTACCTATAGGGGTCCGCACTCAGCTTTGGACTACTGGGCTTCTCCACACTCAGCTACAAAGCCTTCTCCTACTATACGACCTTAAACACAACTTTACAATTCCACCAAGACTCAATGCTTCATCATTAGATCTTACATGGATCCATCCCCCTTTACACTTAGAGCCTTGCTCTATTTATAGAATCCCATGGTCCGCGGACCATGGGTAGAATTCTCAAGCTGACATTACATTACAAAAGTAAGGGCAGACAACCCTATGACTCAATTACAACTTCATGCTCTGCACCCATAATTCACGGAGTCTTTACATTGGAGTTAGTCAAAACTTGGGCTTTAAGCCCCAAAACTTGCCTTGGGGGATCCAACGCCCAACAGGCCCCCAACACAAACATCGTAAATTTCCCTCTAGTCACTCTGTTGGTGCTGAGGTATTTGTGTGGAGACGTCCCAACATTGCTCGAACTGCTGCAAGATCGACAACACACTGAACGACTGCTTGTTGTATCTCCTAGACGCATTGTTCAGAGACCGCAGTATCTGAACTAGTTCCTTGTATCTGCTCCTACGTCCCCTGCATCTGCGTGAGCTTTCCTTCAATTGTTGTTGTGATTATGAAGGCCTCGTCGATCCATGGTTGGACGCGCACCTTCAGAACCGCTTCTTTGTGCCGCATCGTGTCTACCTGCTCCTTAAGTGCCTTGTCATGTTTGATCCACGTCAACCTCTATCTAAGGGCTATCGTCTGCACAGTCCCTTTTATGTCGTCATATTGTTGCTATAGCTCACACACCTCTATCTGCAAGCGTTGTATGTTCGGTTCCTCTTGCAAAGTAGTGATAACCTTGAATGATTCTTCCAACATTTTGGTGCAGTTCGCCACTGCACTGCTGATCTCTTCCATGCCCGTTGTGATGGAGCTGGTGCGTTGTTCCCTCACCTTTGGAGGATTTGAAGGTTTCGCCTTCAACTGCAGCTCTGCTATCTAGAGGTTCAACTCTAGTTAAACCTTGGCCATCTCTTCTCGCACCTCGCACACCCCTGCTGCTAACCTCTGAATGCGCGCCTCTGCTGGGATGGCCAACTCAGGGACATTCTTATAGGCTTCTTCAAGTGCCTGTGTTATCTGCCTATTCTGGGACACGACCTCATCGCGTTGTAAGCTCAACTACTCCATGTTGATTCTTTGTTCGTTCAATACTTGTACTATGTCATGCAGGACATAGAATGTCTCCGGAGGGAGTGTAGCCATGTTGATCCCTACTCCCTTCAGCGCACTAACTGTAGGTATATTGGCCTCATTTTCTGTAACCAATTCCCCCTCTAGCAGCACTATTGTGTTGGTCGTGTGGGCACACATCATTTCTTCAGCTGCAGTTGTTCCTACTGCAATGCTGGTGTAGAGTGTACCAACCTAAGGAGTGTGCACCTGCAACTCTTGAACCCGTGCCCAGAGGGCCCCCAACACAATTTGATTTTCCTCTACCAACTGCTAGAGGGCCTCTACGGTGACATCACACACCATCTACCCTATATCATGCAGATCTCCCTTAATGAGGGTGATTGGGTCGAAAGAAGTCTTAGATGATTTTGACTTCTTTCGCAGCACCAGTTGCTCTCTCAAGCACTAGCGCTTTAACTGTGTTGACGTTGTTTGTAGGTTTGTTCCACCCTCCTCTCTCTCTGTCTCCATTTCTTGTTTCTGCTCAGGTGAAGGCAACTTTCGGCCCTCATACTCCTTCTCAGTTTCCTTCTCTGTTTTGTTGCAGTCTTTGCAATGAGCCGTGCCTCCTGCGCCTTTGCTACTACGGCCTCTTTTCGTCTCTTCTCTGCCAACTGTGCTACTTGCAGTTTTTCCTCTGACTTCTTTCTCTGTGCAGCAGACTTGCCTACTTCCACCATGGAGATGGCTGGAGCATGCCACTCCGGCAGCCACGCCTCAAGGACATCGAAGATAACATCATCCGTGGCCATGTATGGTAGTTCATTCCACTTCTTTGTGGGGTCCTTGTGCACCCTGATGTAGATGTGATGGAAATCCACCTTAAATTCTACAAAGCTTTGTAAGATGTTATAGACAGTGGGTGATAATCACGACTTGTGATTAATCCCCATTTTGATGTTCATATCCATGAACACAGAATATTTTACTGTCTCGCATCCTACATGCACCTTTAGTGGCCCGCAGCAAAGCATACTTCAAGGCTGCCACGAGATCCCTTGCAATTGTGGGGAACTGGTTGTCCTCAAGCAATTCCCCATCCATTAGCACTATGGACAACAGAAGCCATGGATAGTGGAAGGTTTTCCCTTGTTCTCGTGCCTCGTGGCTATTCTCTAGGAACTCTTGGCACAAGTATTTAGACCAGTTAAACTGTACCCCCTCTACACATTGCTCGACAAGTGCAACCACCAATGTGGGCACCTCATCCACGTGGCACTTCCTCGTGACCTTACGCTCTAGTATCTGAGTCACAACTGTGACTATCTTATCGTTGATACTGGAGATCATGTAGCCCCTATTTTTCTTCTCATCTTATATTTCTTTTTCATGGCCTCCATGATGGCCAAATCACTACTTTTCCCTTCGAAATTTCTGTTATGTCTTCCCCTTTATAAGGGAGTTGGCTAATTTGATGGATCAGGTGGTTCGTGATCGAGATGGGCTCCTCTAGCCACAAACACCCATCATGCACTAGGCAGAGTAGTTTCCTGATGACAAATATTGTCACTAGGGTCCACGTCCTCGGTTTCTTTCTCCATGTCTTCATCCTTGTCTTCTTCTATCAAGATGTCTCCAGGCCTTCCTCCTCCTCGTCGGTTTCCAAATTAACTGCTTCCCCTTTTCTTCCATTCTTAACTTAGTTCATAGTGGGTTTCGAGGGGACACACACACTGGAATCATGGGCAGCTTATCTTTCTTGGTTCTCAGTGTGCGCAGTGATTTGGGGATTTCCGCAACTATCCCAATGCTCTTAGGGGCATCCTCTACTGTCATGGTCTGCGTGGCCTCTTTGGTGGTCATTTCTTCGATTTCCCTGGTTTCTTCAGATGCTGCCATTTTTTTTTGTCTAGAAATCTCTCAACTACTCAACCGGGTGCCCAAAAATCACTCTCAATAGGTTAAATAGTTATTGGTTCAGAATACTCTAAGCGCACAACAACTCAATTCTCAAATGACCAAGTGGTGTTTGCTAGGCAGCCCTTTGTAATTTATAGTGCCTTTTGAATTCAAATTCAACCGTTCCCCCCAAATCTAGTCCATTAATGCTCCCTTAGCATCAGGTTTTCCAAAATCTTGCCCATAAAGCTCACCTTAAATACCTGCCACCCACTCCATTTGGTCTCAAACCAAGCATCACATCGTGAATAGTGACTATAACGGTCACTTTCTAGCCAACCTACATGGCAGCGCAGCTACCCTTGTGCTATTGCGGACCTTGTGACGCTTCGCCTCTTCGTACAATCCTGACATCGCGTAGCTCTTGGGAAAATTAGTTTATAGTCCTGCGCCCACTTTCAACTGCTTGGATCACTAAGACTATGCTTCCCACGGCTAGTCAGGTGGTTGCACCACCTGTATATGACTTTACCCAATCATCATTTACTTCTTCTTGGAATAGTTCGCCTTTTAACCTTACTACTTGCATCACGCATTTTAACATTTGTACACTCTACCATATGTCATCCTTTTATTAATACACGGTCCAATCCAAGGCATAAAATTGATCAACTCTCGGCGGTAGTCTTCCAATTTATCAATGCAATCGTGCACATCCCATTTTATCACCACAATTATTTTATCAAGAAAATCCATTTTCATTCCTCCCTCCTGTTATAGACATATTTGGGCACTGCAAACCCAATAACATATGTACATAAACCAAGGGCTTCTAAACCCCTAAAAGTGTTGTTTCATACCCTAAAGGATCAAGGTCAACTGATTACATCATTTCCTAGAAGTTCTCCCTGAAAAACTGCTCAAAATTGGTCAAAACTAGACCATACAGAATGCTCCATGCTAAGGGTGTGATGCATCTCACCTGCTACACACAAAGGGTGCAATGCATACCGAAAATCCCTTCTGTAGGGTGCGATGAGCGAGAGTAGAAAAATGGCAGAGGTAGTTTGCTAGGTGGAAACCCAAAGAATCTTCTAGAAACTGCTCATATGACACTTGCCTTTATGAATTCGCCCAAGGATGAGTAAGAGATCATGAAATATCCAAGTGGAACCAAGAACTATCAGTGAAATGACACTAATCAAAATCCTAGAAGCTGACTCACCCTCCTACAAATATCTATATATGGATCCCTCATCCTAGAGATCTAGAGGCTGGAATTTTGTATTTTGTAAGGAAGTGATGTTTGTTTCTCTATGAAGCATTGTATTGTTGGGTGATCTAGCTTTTCATGAGGTGAAGAGGGCTTTCATTCTTGGAGGATGGTGCTGGATCAGACAGCTAGGTTGTAATCCTCTCTTCTACTACTTCTATCAATAAAGTTATTTGAGTTTTCCTCCATATACTTTTATATTTCTGAATCTTGTATTTGTGTATGCATTTGTATGGTTAATATACATCTAATCCTATATTGTTTATGGTTATAGATCTCTATGCTTTGATGGTATTTTGTTACTTTCACTCTATAGGTGTTCTTTGAAATGGGACAAGTGAGAAAGGAGTGGCGAAAGCTCTATCAAGGGAGAGAGGAAACAAGCAAGGAGCCAAGCGAAAGACTAAGGTTGGTATTCTTTGCTTCTCTCTCATCTATCTCTCATAAAGGAAAACACAACTAACTTTGAATTTTTTGTTTCTAAGATAGCTACCCATCTTAGTGGGACTAGCAGCTCTGAATAGACACTAGTTTTCCGGGAAACACCTCCAGCGTCTTAACTTCTTCTTCCGCCATGGCGCTTTTCTCCCTCAAATGAGATTCTTCATTCAAGAGTTCTTGGAGCCTAAGATTACCCCACTAGATCTCTTCATGATGTCCCAAGCATTCTTCTTCTTCCAGTTTTGCGATCCCTTCTTTCAGGGTCTTGCAATCTATTGTATCCGTGAGCGTTGTTATGCATGGGCTAGGCATGATATATTTCATCGATATTCTAACATTTGATTTATAAACTAGTCTAGATGGTGTCTGTCCCTTCAATTTCTTGCATGTCACCCTATAAGCCCATAAGACTGCTGGTACGCACATTTCCCAATCACTTCTTTGTGAATTACATACTTTGTTCAGTGCTTCACACACTTTTTTAAAGGCTCCCACATGAATAACCTTTTGTGCGCTCATTCTTTCCACATTCTATCATTCCAATTTAAGGAGCCAGTCATGCATTCCCCCCCCCCCCCCCCCCCCCAACACATGCTTATTGATCATACTTCTCATTGTGAAGTTCATGTGCATCTGCGTAGGTTGTTTATCATAGGCCTATACCAACCTGGATAGATGCACACGCAGACTATCCCGACCATTGTATCTACCCATCAACTGCACTATAGTGTTCCAAAACTGTGTGTGCATCATTCTCCTATAGGTGCACCAATCAACAAATTTTCCTTTGTGCATACCCCACGACCTTGTGGGCGTAGCACGTAGTACACAAGTTAGGGCTTTGAATTGTTGTTTCTCTGGCACCTACCTCTCAAATTGGTCTAGGAAAGAATCTACCCCTCCTAATCCATCGTAAGTAGGTAAATCTCACATTTCCATTGATACGTAACACAGTGATCTTGTCATCATGTTACAATTCAATGTGGGTACCTCGTGTAACCGGTTCTGCCATCTCTCTATCTCCTCAACCGAATCTGAAGTACATGAGCTTTTGGGCTCCCATGAAATTCGTCCATCTGTGGTGGGATTTACCTAGTCTTGCTCTCACGTGGTTATCTTGTAGATATAGTCCAAATCGTCATCACTATCATTGTTGGGCATGTAATCCCCCTACAACATGTTTTGGGGCTCAAAGCCCATGTTTTGAGTAATATTGTTGTGAAGACTCCATGAATTGTGGGCACGAAGCGCGAATTGTATGTTAGAGTCATAGCGCTGTCCACCCTAAGTTTTGAATGTAGTGTCAGCCTACCCATGGTCCATATACCATGGGATTGTATAAATAGAGCAAGGATCTAAGTTGTAAAAAAAAGGAATAAAAGGATGGAATCTGATAGATAGAATAAGATAGCAAGCATAGAGCAAGACACTAAGTATCTTGGATCGTAGTAGTAGGAAGAGGCTCTGCAGCTGAGTGTGCAGAAGACTAGTAGAGTCCACAGCTGAGTACATGGACCCCTACAGCTGAGTGTGCAGGGCAGGGTCAAGTCTGTAACCATGGAAGAAGAAGAAGAATAATAAAGAGAATTTTTATCGAAATTCTGAATATCTATTCTTATGTTATTACCTATTTGATATCATTTCCAATTATATTGTTTATTTACTGTGTGCATTTGTATGAATGGTGAATATTGTTAAGTATAACTGAAAGCATATAGATAAGCTAAGTTAATCAACTAATCAGGTCAGTAGTAAGGATTTGGATAATAACATTGTTCAACCCCCAAGTAGGGTTGCGCAAAGGCAGCATCCCAAGCTGTGAGGTATGGGTAAGCGCGCGTAGCAATGCGCATGCAAGGTCGAACTGCGGACCACTTGGAACTCATTAGACATCCCCAAGGTGTAGAAACCTGGTTCTAGCACCCTCCCATACTACTTCAGATGAGAGCTCAGTCCGCACTCCGTGGACTGTTGCTGAAAGGGCTAGTAGTACCAGGATTTATTTGGCTAAATCATCTTCGAACCTAGGTCAGGCCCCAATAGGCCAACAAATGGTTCTGTTGCCAGGATTGGGATCTGCATAAGGGATGTTTGATGTCATGCCACTTGAATCCAACAAAGAAATAAATTTAAGGGTGGTTACATAGAAAGATTCACAAGTTCGCGACGTAGGAAAATAGGAATCCACAAGTATCAAATGAACAGTGGTTGGAGATATATGGAAATCTAAAAAAATTTCTTTGCATCCTTTCCCTTTGAGTTGTATGAGTGGATAGTGAAGCTAGCAGACATTCAGGGAAGGTATAGGCTCGACAAACCAATTATGTGGACTCCATAATTAGTGCGCAGACTAGAAGCATCGGAAGATAAGATTGCGCGTGCTGTGGACCATTGGCTTGATCAAATTATAGGGGGTTTATCACCAAGTTTGCGGTAGACATGACAGTTAGCTACAACGATGCGGAATGACGCTTCCACAAAGGACTGCGAGGTAAGTACATTAAATATCTGAACACTTGGATTAATATGTTATTGTTTGAAAAGCAAGTTATGCGAATAAGTTGATGTATGGGGCTACGCGAAGTAGGAGGATCTATAGAAATGAAGGTAGTGCAGAGATAGAAAATAACTCCTTGATTTCGCCTCAGCTAGAAAGAGAGGAAGAGCTCGCGAAAGTTTCTCTGAGAAGTGTGCTCAGTCTGATAAGGCAGCAAATTACGCACTTTCCACCCCCACCTACACTGCCACTAGTCTCACCATCTTCACCTCCATCTTCGTCCACACCACCTCTGCCACCACCATAGTTCAATATGGCAAGCGCGATAAAATTGTTAGTATTCAGGGGAGTAGGGAACAAAGATCTAGACCAATTTTGGTTTGTGGTAAGGGTTGTATGGGAAGCACAAGGATTCGTGGATGAAAATATAAAGAAGGAAATGGTTGTTAGCGTATTGTAGGATCGCGCATTGACATGGTACATTAAGCATTCTAATTACCATCCAAACGTGCACATCATAGATATCCAGGCTGCGCTAAACAGGGAATTTAGCAGGCCAAAGTTAGAGACACAATCAATTATCAAGTTTATGGTGATCACGACGCTTCCAGGCGACACCCCATGGGATTTGTATCAAAGACTGAGGAGTATGATTCGTGAAGCCAACATGACCTTGATAGATGGGGAACACTGCGCATGGTTTGTAGTGTCACTAACACTGCATCTAAGGATGGCGCTGTCATAGTAGAAGTTATCCACCTAGGTTGAAGCTTTGGAGATTGCAATGAGACTGCACGAGACCTCAATACAAGATCCTGGCCTGGGCATCCAACAAATCCACGCACGACTACAAAATTTGTGTTTGGAAATGTAAAGTTTGAAACAGGACAGGACAACTCAGCCAGAGGCAGTCGAGGAGGTATGGTGCATAAAATGCAAAGGCCAGGGGCATGACAAGGACCATTGTCCAGTCTTCACAAATTACTTGGCAGGAGGAGGGCCAATGCCATTAAGACCAAAGGCACAAGCAGGACCGAGTGCGGTGCTTGCATTATGGTGTGCGATTTGTCAGATAGGAGGAAAATACACTATGGATAATTGTCATCTATTGCAGAAGTACACACAAACGTCCTAGAAATTGTTCTGTAATTTTTGTAGGTCGGTAGGCCATGATGAGTGCACCCGTAGAAGTTACGAGTTGATGATGGATTGAACTCCTGCCTATAGAGTATAGACTAAAACATGAGCCTCGACCCAAATGCAGGAATGGCACGCTCTAGATTTCAAGGGCACGGATGAGGTTGAGGTGGAATGGGACCAAGAAGGGGTTGCTAATAGCTGATTTGTTACAATTGTGGAGGGATAAGGCACTATGCCCACAATTGTACGAATCCAACGAGAGCATCATGTTTATATTGTACTCAGTTTGATCATGAGATAGAGGACTGCCCTACACTGATAGCGAGGTTGCACAATAAAGGGATACTCCAGCCTCCCTCGACTCAGAATTTGCAAATGATGAGGTCTAAGCCATGGGAAGAGGACCCGAATGTAAACATAGTGTTCAAAAGCAGTATCATGATAGGAGATGACAAGGGTAAGTAGCCTGAAGAAAGTGCATGGGTTTGCAGGGATCCTATAAAGGAACCTGAATTTGATTTGGAGCACGTGATGGAGACATTCATGGAAGCTAAGAAGAGCTTCACAAAGGCCTCTACTTCAGGTAATAAGGATCAACTAGAGCTAGAGAAGGATCCTTCAATGATCACTACCTTTCTAGAGACATGTATGAAACTACTGTGCGACAACAAGGCTATGAAAGGACTACAGGAACTTATCACTAGGTGTGTCAGGTCAGAAGAACCTCGCGGAGTTCGGAAGCTCGGGAAATGTAAATCATGAACAGGAAGGGAAATGAGATTGACTACGCAAATCGGGGAGTATGAAATGGATCAAGTAATTCTGGATCTAGGATCGGACGTGAATGTGCTACCAAAATAGACATGGGAGCGCATGGGTAGGCTTGCATTGCAATGGTCCCCTGTTCAATTATGGATGGAAAACTAGCAGAAGATCCTACCGATGGGAAGATTGCATGGGATAGTAGTAGACATCGAAGGTGCGAACACGCATTCAGATTTTGAGGTGATAGAGATTGTTGATGACAACAATCCCTATCTCCCACTACTGGGAATAGACTAGGCCACTGATATGAACAGAGTAATAAATCTAAAGAAGTGAAAAATGATTTTTGAGAAAAAGTCACTACATGCAGTGGTGCCTTTAGACCCTACGGAAGGAGTGCACTACATAGATCCAGTGCGTGATGACAAGAGAGATGACGAACTAGAATGTATCTACAAGATAACTGCTCAGGAACAGGATTAGGTGAATCCTACAACAGATGGCTAGATTCGTGGGAATGTGAAAGCTGTTGTACATCAAATTCAGATGAGGAAATAGAAGGATGGAAGAGCCGATTACACGATGTAACCACACTCAATTGCAACATGATGGTAAGATCACTGCGCTACGTGACAACAGAGTTAAGAGATCTGCCTATGTATGACAGGTTGACAGTGGTGGATGAATTCCTCAACAAATTTGAAAGCGCAGTGGTAGAAAAACATCAGTTCGATGCTCTGAAATGGGCATTGTGCACGACCCCAAGAAGAAGGTGGGGTACGCATCAAAGAAGCTTTGAGGACTGGCGCGGATGTAGAAGGATGATGTGCCTATGATTTGGGAAACCGCAGATGTGGCTAGTAGACAAGTATGATGGACGAGATGATCCACATACACACCTTGCGAAATGGGCCAAGGTCTACGGGGAAGAGCCACAACCTAAATGGGTACATTTGTTCTCTCATACCCTAGATGTCATACCCATGAATTGGTATACTGAGATGGAGCTCTGCCATGGTTCGAGCAAATGGGATCTCTTGTGCGAGGGATTTTTGTTAACTTTCATGTTTGGAGATTGTTGGTGGGAACTGTTGACGATGCGCTACAGGCAGTAAAACCAACTATCTTCAAAATACCCCAGGAACCAATGGAAGTACTTCAACCAAGATGGGCAAGACAATTGAGCTATGCGCTGGAGTGTTACAATGTAAATGTTGAGGAGGATGATGAAGACCCACGAAATATTAATATTCTAGAAACGGAAGGATGTTGCAAGGTTCAAGGACCATCAATTGAGGATCTCGACATCACCGCGTCGCTAAAAACAAAGCAGGTAAACATTGGGACAGAAGCGAAGCCAAAGTATGCAATGTTGGGGGACTATTGGGATGATGCCATGATGGATAAGGTCGCTGAGTTACTCCGTGAATACCAATACTTGTTCCTTACCAAAATTATGGATTTAAAAGGGATCATGGTGACTTAGGGATGATGAAGATCACCCTGAAACGTGATGTGAAGCTGGTTAAGCAGAGGCCTTACCGCTTGAATCTTAAATATAAGGAAAAGGTCCGCAAAGAATTAGACAAAATGCTTGCAGCCGAAATTATTGAGCCAGTGGAAGAATCTGACTGGGTGAGTCCTATGGTAGTGTAGGAGAAAAAGTAGAAGGGTTAAATAAGAATATTTGGGGACCTCAAGAAGCTGAACGACGCTTGTGTACATGATCCATTCCTGACACTGTTCATAGATGAAGTACTAGAAAATGTTGGTGGCGAGGAAGCATTCTCATTGATGGATGGGTTCTCAGGGTACCATCAGATCAAGATCGCACCAGAAGATAGGAGAAAAATTAGCTTCTCAAGAAAATGGGGCTTCTTTCAATACGCCATTATGCCGTTTGGATTGAAGAACACGCTAGCCATCTTTTCGCACATCATTGTAGCTGTATTCAATGAATACATCCACAAGTTCTTGGAGGTCTATCTGGATGATTGGATTGTCTTTGGATTAGTTAAGCAACATGTAGCAAGCTTATGCTTGATGCTAGATACTTGCCAATGACACCAGATTGCACTTAACCTTAAGAAGTGCACATTTCTCATTCCCTTTGAAAAATTACTGGGACATGTGGTTTGCAAACAAGGACTGATGGTGGACCCTACGAAGATTGTTGTTATTCTAAATTTGGAAGCACTGTGAAGTGTTAAACAACTGTGTGCTACCTTGGGATGCACCAGATAGTATAGAAAGTTTATCAAAAGCTATGCCCAAATCACCACATCGATGGGAAAATTATTGAAAAAGGATGTTACATTTTGTTGGAATGACGACTGTATGAAAAGTTTGGATGTCCTTAAGGGGAAATTGGCCTCCGCTCCAATCCTAGTCTTCCCAAAATGGGATGTGGAATTTCATGTCCATATTGATGCATCGTGTATCGTGTTGGGAGCAATTCTCACACATGAGGGCAGGGAAGGCTTGGATCACCGTATTGTGTTTGCAAGTTGGAGGTTGTCCAAAGCAGAGAATAAATATTCCACCATTGAGTGTGAGGGGTTGGCGATGGGGTATGTGCTTTTTTTTCAAATATCGACACTATTTATTCGGAGCACATTTCAAGATGTATACTGACCATTTCATGTTGAAATACCTGGTCAATAAGCTTGTGTTGGGGGGGTGCATATAAAAGTGGCTTTTATTGTTCTAGGAATATTATTTTGAGGTCATAGTAAATCAGGACGCCTAAACGCAGGATCGTATCACTTGTCACAAATTGAGACGGGTGAGGAACCCACTAATTTGGAGGAGGGACTACCTGATGCACAGTTCTTTGTAGTGCACATCGTAGATGGGCACTTTGAAGATATAATCCATTTTCTAACAACAGGGACTACGCTGAAGGAATACTCTGTCCAACAAAAGAAGGAATTGGTGGTGTGCACGGCAGATTTTTCCGTCATCGTAGGGCACCTATAAAAAATGGGCAATGATGAGATATTCTAAAGTTACGTACTTGAATTCAAATGAAGTCAGATCCTCGTGGAAGCACATGGGGGTGCTACACGAGGACACTATGCAGGACGCGCAACCACACAGAAGATTCTTCACGTAGGGTTATGGTGGCCAACTCTGCACCAGGATTCGAAAGCACATAGTAAGGCCTGTGATATATGTCAAAGGATAGGAAAACCATCACGAAGGGACGAGATGTTGTTAAATCCACAAATGACACTGCAGTTGTTTGAAAAATGGGCAATCAACTTTGTGGGACTGATCAAACCTTGGGGAAAGACGAGCGCATGCTACATCATCACAGCGATGGAGTACCTAACACGATGAACGAAAGCGCAACTGGTCAAAGACTGCACGACTGCTATAGCTGTGAAGTTTTTGTTGGAAAAAGTTTTGACCCAATTTGGTTGTCCAAAAATCTTAATGAGTGATTGCAGAACACATTTCCTAAATGAAGCCATCAGGGCACTCACAAAAGATTTCCAAGTGTATCATCAGAAAATTACACCATACCACCCACAAGCTAATGGGACAATAGAGGCATTCAACAAAATACAGGAGATTGTGCTGACCAAAGTGTGCAACGTGCAACAAAATTATTGGGACCTACGCATACCTGCCATGCTATGGGCTTACAGGACATGGTTGAAGAAACTGATGGGACAGACACCTTATCAGTTAGTTTATGGCATGGAAGTTTTCATGTCGATGGTCTATATCATACCTAGTCTGCGAATAACAGCGCTTACAGGCATGACAGACTGTGAATGTCTGGAGGAAAGGCTCGCACAATTAGAAGAACTCGAGAAAGAATGGTTTTTGGCTGGATTTCATCAACAGGTACAAAAGCAACGTGAAAAATCCTGGCATAACCACCACATCAAGTTGCACACCTTCAAGGTAAATGACTTAGTGTTGTTGTATGACAATAAGTTTGAAATTTTTTCGAAAATTTAGAATGCACTAGCTCATACCATACGTGGTTAAGGAGGTCACAGATGGAGGCGTGGTCCAGCTATTCAAACTAAATGGAGAACCCTTCCCAGGAAAAGTAAACGAAAGCCGCTTGAAGCCCTACACGGGTGGGCCAACTATTTGAATAACCGTCCGCGGCACAGTCTTCGCGACCCGAGGAACCAGACAAAGGCGCGTGGCTATAAACATACGCAACAGATGCTAGTATAGATGTAAGGAAACAATTTAGACATGGAAGAATGAATGTAGCAGGTTTAGTAAGCAGTAGCCCAGTGCACTGCAGACATCAACACCATATGGGAATAGCTGGAGGGACTCCACACCAAGATCTCCGTGCCGACAAAGTGACTCGAGGATGAGTCACAATGTTTGTGTTGGGGGCTTGTTGGGCATGGAGTCCCCCCCACAACATGTTTTGGGGCTCAAAGACCAAGTTTTGAGCAATATTTTTGTAAAGACTCTGTGAATTATGGGCGCGGAATGTGAATTGTATGTTAGAGTCATAGGGTTGTCCACCCTAAGTTTTGAATGTAGTGTCGACCTATCCATGGTCCACAGATCATGGGATTGTATAAATAGAGCGAGGCTCTAAGTTGTAAACAAAAGGGAATAAAATGATGGAATTTGATAGATAGAATAAGATAGTGAGCATAGAGAAAGAGTCTAGTTATCTTGGTGGTGAGCACCAGTATTGTAGCAATAATGCTGTAACTCCTAGGCTACCTTCTTTACTCTTATCAACTCGGTAGTTTGTAACAAAATTTGAAGCGTCGGTGTTGTAGGTTGACACTTGGTCAGCTGGCGTAATATCACTAGGAACTCAAGCCAACTTCTATGGATTCTAGAAGAAGCTCTATATGTGATGAAAGGAGAGAAAGATTACTCTACAGATGCTACTCTAACTGCAGAAAGGAGAAAGATTAAAATGTAAAGCAAACCTAGTAAACCCTAATTAACCAACTAATCCTACTTTTGCAAAAATCATTATAAAACCATGAGAGGAATGCCATTACCTACTCAAGGAAGTAAACAACATCTAACTAAGCTACTTCTAGGAGTAAATAAGCAAAAAACATCTTTTTGGATTTTTATGTATTTTTATGTGAATTTGACATGCATATAATTTATTGTGTGTGTATGTGGCAACGAATAGGTGGGTTGGAGGGTGGATTTGGGACTTGAGAGGATGTAGGATGGTGTAGATGGGTCCTAAGAGTATCAAGTGGCCTTCTGGAGGCTTTTCCCACACTCAGCCTTCAAAAGAAAGCCTACAGGAAAATCTATAGGAGGAAAATAGGGCCACTATAGGAGGCCTATAGGAGGAGATTGAGAGCAGTTTTCACTATTTTGAGGGTGTGAGAGTGGGTGGAAAATGTGGATGAAGGTTGGAATGAGGTGTTAGGGTGCCTAGGGTCTATGAAGAATCACCAGGAGAGAGGAAGATGATTGGGTTTTCTCAAGGAGAGAGGAAGAAGTTCTATGGAAAATGTAGGAAACTAAGGCAGAATTAAGGTGAGATTTGGGCAACCTATAGGGCATGGATCAGATGGAGGATGTGATGGCTAATAATCTGGCCTATTTCTAGAAGAGATCTGCTGCAAAGGAACTGACAGTAAACCAATAAGATCAAACAAGCAATGAAATGAGTACATCTAGAAAAACAGAGTTTTGCATCAAACTAGTCCAAACTATGATCTATGAAAGGAAATGCTAAGAAATGCTACAAGAAAGGAAAGAATAAAAGAATACTATTTCAAATAAAGAAGTGAGCATGATGAAGAAGATCTGAAGCAAAATAGAACTAGACTATTAACCTACTAAAAATTTGCAAACGCTAGATGTCCTATGAATGAGGCAAATCTGTGTTTTTGGGGCAGCAAGAGGGTATTTGCCTCAAATCATGATCCCAAAGGGAGGAAGAGAGGCCAAGGAAATATTTCTAGCCTTTTGAATCTTCTTTTTATCACTACTTAACCTTCTATAGAGAGCACAAATGGAAGCAAACTATTGAATCATCAAAAGCAACCTATTCTTAACCATAAAAGAAATACATCTAACAATAACCTAATCTACAAACTGAAATAAAACATACAAATACAAGTAAAGAGGAGCTTGGCTACTTGGATTGGGCCCTAACCCAAGAGCTTTAGCTATCTAAGGTAACTCAGTGTGAAATAAAAAATGATTCCATCTTTATTTCCAAAACAATAGCAAGATTACCTGAAACTGTCACAAAATAATAAGCACGAAGTTGGAGCAGAGTTTAAATAAGAAAAAATCTAACAAAAATCTGACCCTAGTGAGGCCCTAGGCCTCTCTAATTATACAAATGAAGCTACCAACAACTTCCTTAAAATTAGGGATGCTTGGCTCCCAAAATTCAAGATAATCATCAGTCATCCTCCACTTGCTCGGTTGTCTTCTAGTGCATGATTTGGCTTCTTGTACTCCGAGTTGAATGAAGGGGAATTCAAAGTGAGGAGTCATAAATGAGGCGGATTCCCTCCTAAAAGTCCTCTCCTTTGTTCACTTCGAGTTATTGCTACCCTTTGTCCACTAGATCCTTGACTTTGACTTCAAAATTCATCAATAATCTGCATTAAACACATGTTAGACCACATGGCATCATAACTAACTCAACTCACTACATAAGCATAAATATAATTAGAAAATCATACAATAAGCTAAGAGAATGGTTGATTTGACTAGGTTAGGAGGTAAAATGAGCCCATATAATTACCCATTTATGAGGCTCATCACTTGGGTCATAGTAGTAGGAATAGGTTCTACAGCTAAGTGCGCAGAGGCCTAGTAGAGTCCGCAGCTGAGTGCGCAGACCCCTGCAACTGAGTGCACAGGCCCCTGCAACTGATTGCACAAGGTGAAGTCGAGTCTGTAACCAAGGAAGAAGAATAATAAAGAGATGTTTTATCTAAATTCTGTATATTTGTTCTTGTGTTATTACATATTTGATATCATTTGCAATTATATTGTTTATTTACTGCGTGCATTTGTATGAATGGTGAATATTGTTAAGTATAATTGAAAGAATATATATAAGCTAAGTTAATCAAATAATATTAGGTTACTAGTAAGGATTTGAGTAATAACACTGTTCAACCCCCGCGTAGGGCTGCACGAAGGAAGCATCCCAGGCTGCAAGGGACGGGTAAGCGTACATAGCAACGTGCATGCAGGGTCGAACTGCAGACCACTTGGAACCCATTAGACATACCCAAGGTGTGAAAACCTAGTTCTAGCACCCTCCCATACTACTTAGGGTGAGACCTCAGTCCACGCTCCGCGGACTATTGCCGAAAGGGTGAGTAGTACCGGGATTTGTTTTGATAAATCATCTCCAAACCTCGGTTAGGCCCCAACAAGCCAATAGTCATAGTCGTGCACTGGCTCAGTGTAGCACAATCCCTCAGTAGGGTCCATTGGTATTACTACGTGTAAAGACTTCTTTTCGAAAATCATCTTTCACTTTTTCAAATTAATCACCCCATTCATGTCAGTGGCCCAATCAATTCCTAAGAGCGCGGGGTAGGGATTGTTATCATCAACAATCTCTATCACTTCAAATTCTACTAGCATGCTCGCTCCATCAATATCCACAACGATTCCCTGCAATTTCCCTAGGGGTATTATCTTATGTTGGTTCTCCCTGCACAACTGAATAGGATACAACTACAGCATAGGCCTCCCAATGCACTCCCATGTTTTCTTTGGCAGAACGTTTGTGTCCGACCCTACATCCAAAATTACTTGGTCCATCTCATATTCTCCAATCTGTGTGGTTAACCTCATTTCTCTTCATGTCCTTGTCTTGTGTTTTCCAATCTTTTGGACTACACATAGTTCTCCTTTCTTGGTCCCCGCGCATCTGTTAATGAGTTCCTATAATCCCTTTGCAACCTTACTTTGGAGTAGCTTCATGCATGTTTCCAAGAACATTGTGAGCATTAATGGGTCCATTTCTGGCTCCAGTCTATCTTTGCTTACTGAAGTGGAGGCATCAGCGAAGCTCTTCTTAGCTTCCATAAAGGTTTCTCGAGTGCACTCAAAATCAAACTCCGCTTCTTTCACCAGAGCTTTGCGAACCCAAGTACTTTCTTTGGGTGTTTGCCTTTATCATCCCCCATTGTAATTCCACTTTGGAAGACAATATTCACATTTCGATCATCCTCGTGCAGCTCAGACCTCATCATTTATAGGCTATGAGTCGAGGGAGGTGGTAGCGTTCCCTTGCCGTGTAGCCTAGTTATCAGTGTAGGAAAATCCTTTGTCTGTTATAGACATATTTGGGCACTTCAACCCCAATATTATATGTTGAAAAACTAGGGCTCTTTAACCCGTAAAAGTGTTGTTTCATACCCTAAAGGATCGTGGTCAACTGATTACATCATTCCCCAAAATTTCCACCTGAAAAACCATCCAGAACTGGCCAAAAGAGGACCATACTAACTGCTCCACTGTCAGGGTGTGATGCATACTAGCTTCTACACTAGCCAGGTGCAATGCATACTAAAGAGGCCTTTTGTAGGGTGCGATGAGCGAGAATGGACAAATGTCTGAGACAATTTTCTAAGTGGATGCTCATGGAATCTTCTAGAAACTTCTCCTATGACACTTGCCTCTCTAAATTCACTCAGGAATGAGTAAGAGATCCAAGAAATCTCTAAGTGGAAACAAAAACAACAAGTGGAATGACACTAATAAAAAACCCAGAGATGACTCACACCCTTGCACACATCTATAAATGGATCCCTCATCTGAGAGATCTAGAGGACGCTAGAATTTTGTGATTTGTAAGGAAGTGCTGATAGTTTGTATATGAAAAAGAGCATTGTATTGTTGATGTGATCTTGCTTTTCATGAGGTAAAGAGGGCTTTGATGCTAGGAGGATGATGCTGGATCAGACAGCTGGGTTGTAATTCTCCCTTCTATTTAATAAATTTCTTTGAGTTTTCTTCCATACAACTGTGCAATTGTGAATGTTATTATTTGTGAATGTTATTATTTGTGAATGCCATTGTATGTTCATTATATTTCTGATTTTCAATGCTTATGATATAATAGATCAAGATGCTTTGATGGTGTTTTTGTTACTGTGTTTCTATAGGTATTCTCTAAGCAAGAAAAGTAGGAGAGGAGTTGCAAGCTCTATCAAGGGGAGAGAGATCAAGCAAGGAGTTAAGCAGAAGATCCAGGTTGGTTCCTTTGCCTCTCTCTTATCTATTATACATAGAGGAAATCACAAATTGCTTTGAACTGTTTATTTCTAGGGTAGCTACTAATCCTAGAGGGCTAGTTGATCGAAAAGACACTAGTTTTCTCCAAAAAAAATGGCGACTTCGTTGGGGATCAAATAGATGTTTGTTTGTTGCTATTGTTTGTTTTATAAACTATAGACAGAGCCTGAGGTTAGCCAGATAGCCTTTGAACTTCTCTTGCTCCGTAATTACATAGTAGATGAATGTTGCTTCAGTCAATCTCCAGTTTAGTTTATGAATTAAACATTTGACTTATAAGCATTCTAGATGCCATTTTTGTAGCTCAGTAACCTATCAAGATCATTCCTCTATAATTTTCTCTTTACCTTCCATCATAGTTCAGCTTAACTCACTAAACTTAGCTGCAAATTTCAACCAAAACCCATCTCAGTTGCACTCCCTATCCCATTGAATTGTCTGTCACTATCAACCATTATGCATTGCACCTCCCAAGCCTAAAAAGTGCGATGCATCCCTATTTTTGTGAATCCCAGGTGCGGTGACTGACTGAGCCTATTTCCCTTCTTGAAATTTGGGGGTTTTGTCCTTGTTTTCAGTTCCGTTTAGTTGATTTTATACTTATGAACAATACCTCATTACTGAAGCTTTCTTGCATTACATAGATCAGCCTCCATTGATTAGGATTAGTAAATGTTTTTATGTATTCGTCCATCATTTACAATCCTTTGTTGAAAAGTTGCTTAAATCGATCTGTCGTTTTGGTACAAAAAGTGTCGTAACTGTCATTTTGTGTCAAAAAGAGAAGTGTCGTGGATTCTTCCTTCCCTGGATAGTCGATTGAAATTTTCTTCAAGTATTTGATTTGATTTTTTGATATTTGAAGTGTCGAAAGCATTTTCTATTTGAAATTGAAAAGCGTTGTTTAGTATTCCTTTCTATTTTGAGAAAGAAATTGTCAAAATGTTGCTTTGAGTAAAATATTCAAATCTTTCCTATACTTAGTTTTCCTTTCTGCCATTTTTCACATTAAGGGGAATGAAAAAAAATTACATGCATTTGCATTTGCATTTAGCTTATGTGCAAAAAATGATTTAGGAAAGTGCATTTATTGTGTGCTCTTTTCTCTTTGTTTGAAAGAATCGTAATTTTCTTTCCTTAGTAGCTACGATTTTCATTGCTCAAAATAAACAACGATTGTTTATCATTGTAGATTGGATTTTAGGAATTTTAAATATACATCATCCGATGAACCATTGAAAGGCAAACTTTTAAACAAGATCAACTCTAAAATAAATTTCGATGAACTTAGCAATGCTTTGGAACCTAACGCAACACATCTAGAGGTCTAGGCTAGAGACATGTTCCGACGTCATAAAAACTAGTAACTATCGTTTTCATCAAAGGTTGGGTGATTCCTCCTCCTTGATATGACAAGTGCTAGCATGGACTTGTGCTCCCAGTACCGTCGCGTATACATTGGGAGACCACAATAGGCTTATATCCTTTATCAATAGAAAAAAATGTCTGCCACCCTATCAATTGCAATGCACTGAACACAACACTCAGGAAGATTGACTGTCGTACATAAGTCCTTGGTAATTTGTCTTTAATTTATCACCAAGGTGTATATTGCAGTTTTGTGATTGGCTTGGTAATCCCTCTGTCTAGATTTTCAGAGTAGTCACTTTCATTCCTTTTCGACTCTTTAAAAGAAAAGGTCCATCTAAGAAATTGTCACTACAAGCTTATTAAAAATCGAAGGGGACTAGAGTTATCTTTAGCTTTTTCTCGACTCTTAAAATTTGAAAAAGAAAAGTTGTGTTAAAGCATCATTAAAATTTATTAATTCAGAATAACATTTTTTTCCCTTAATTTTGAGTTAATCAAGTAATCTGCAATCGTGGAGGAAAGTCAATCAAAACCCCGTTGTTCGCGGAGACTAGTGAGTCTACCATCTTTAACTTTGGAAATGAAGCCATTCCAGGGAAAAGGTCTCATTTAACTGAGTCCAATTCATCTGGTTTATTTGAAACTTTTGTTTCAACATTGTCAGAGACTACAGTTACTTTGATCATTTCTGGTACATTTGCCTTTACAGAAGAATTTCTACATTTACAAAAGGACATTAGAACTGATCCTAGTGTAATGGTAGACACTTCTATACCTGAAATAGCTCCATCTAGAGTTGATCCAGAGACTGAATTTCACTTACCTAAACATCTGGAAGTTTAGTACCAGAATTCAAAAGGTGTCAACCCTCCAGTACCTGTCACTGCAGAAGCTATACCTTATTCGGCTTCAGAAATATTTACGGACTTGACGGTCTACCTCTTCCACCTCGATTGACTGCTATAGAGGAGATTGTAGAAGATACTCCATCCAGTACCCCATTACATTTTGGGACTGGGATTCATCTGTATCCTTCTACTCCTGAAGTTATTTCTTGTAATCATCCTTCATCGCAAGTTCCTGTCGAATCACTAGGAAATATTTTGGATAGACTAAACATGTCTGAGCAACCATCAAAATCTAGGACTGTGTCACCTGATACAATTGCAACAGAGCTTCCTGCTTTCATTCCTACAATGTTTGTTGGTATACCATATGTCCCAATTAGTTATCAATCACTAGCTGGAGTCCACTCAGGGGTTGTTTCGATGACATGGTCTGTTCCTATCTGTTCATCCAGAATCCCATTTGGTATTTCTTATTTCGAAACTCAACAAATTGACCCTGCATGCTAGTATCAATTTGGGCAGACCAATCTTCAAAGAACGATATATCCTTTGAACATTGGGTTGCTTCCATATGGAGGGAAGTATGCTTTTTCATTGTTCCCTCCTGGAGAACAACCATATGAGAGTTTACAACAAAATTTAGGTCAAACTGGAATTACATCCAGTGGTTGGGTACCAATACTGCCTCAACAGCCAAGGGTTGTATATTTAATGCAACCAATTCAACCTGCGTCAAATATTCCCACTACACCTGCTATTCTGACTGTGTCACAAGTACAAGCACTACCTGTTGTGTGTCAACCTCAAGTCTCTCAGGTTGCAATACAACAACCTCTTGTCTCTACGGCTCAATCACAACCTCAAGTTAGTGCTTCCTTACCTAGAATGACTTAAGCTCAAATGGGTATTATCACTCCACATCTTGGTCAATCTTCCAGTATTGGGCAATAGCAAATGGTCCAACAACTGTGGCTGGTACAATACCATTAACCACAATTCTAGCAAACCTACCAAGGACCTGAGCAACAAGGCTTTGTAGGTAATGGACAACCGCATTTTCACAACAGTTATAAACAACCTCACTATACTAGTTATTTCTAACAACCTTATCAAAGTTACCAGCATCAGATATGTTACGCTGGTATGCAAAGACCTACTGCTCAGGTGATTCCATCTTATCTTGGGTATGCTTCACCTAACCTGAATCAAAAGTTGCCTTTTGTAGAAACTCTAGAATTACCAGATTTGAACTGGCTGACGAATGATCCAATTACATACGCCCCTTGGTGGCCAGCAATTCCTCATAAACTTCCCTCCGATATTCATAAATTCAATGGAAATCTAGGTGAAGATCCATCAAATCACATAATGACTTTTCATTTGTGGTGCTCATATAACACCCTAAATGATGAGGATTAGACTTTGCCTTTTTCAGCGAACGCTAACTAGTCCAACAGTAAAATGGTATATTGAATTACCTAGAGCTTCATTTGATAATTTCAGCGTCCTTGCCACTACCTTTCAGTTACCCATAAGGTACGAAACAAGAACAGAACTCCTTACCAACTTTAAATAGACAACAACCGCTCACATATCTGATCATATTCATGAGTGGTGACATCGTCGTTGAATGGTAAAGATGTATGTTCCTGATTAGCTTTTAGCTGAGTGGTCTATTAAGTCCTTATTGCCATATATCACTGAAGATGTGGCGAAAGGAGGAGTTGTCACTGAAAAGAAAGTAATTTCTCATGCCCAGTATTTAGACTTGATCTATACTCAGTCCGACACACTCTACGATAAAATTCCTGACACTCCTAGACTAGAATTTTATGTTCCTCCCCCTCCTAAATTGAAAAGGGACTCTCACGGTGGTGATGGCGTGATCGGTACCTCAAGCATGCAAACCACAAAGGCTCCATCTGGTAAAGCCCTTGCAGTTTCTAATCAAAAATAAAATGACAAACCTCTTGCCTCGAAGATTAATGTCGTGTCATCCGACAAGGGCAAGAATCCAAAGCAACCAAGGGGCAAGAAGAAAGGCAAAAATAATAAGAAGAAACAGGAGAATTCAACTCCTGAAAAATCTTCTAAGAACCCTACTAGGTGAAAGAAAGCTCATGATCCATGTTACATATGTAAGAGGTACCATTATACGAGAGATTGTCCCCATCAAGCTGAGGCTATGAAATTGTAAAAGACTTCAAGTACCTCAGGGGTGTTGATTGATCTGTTTCCAAACCCAGAAACTAATCTGGTTGCTATCAATCATGCTTTCACATCACAAGTGCTTATGCTATCCATCTCGAAACAACAAAATGTTGCTTTGATATTGACAAGGAAAAAAGATTACGGGAATCCAAAGTCGTCAAACAACTAGGCTACTGATCAATCTAGTAGTTCGACAATGACTTTGCCAGAAATTGTTCCACCCATTATTCTTGAATTAACTATAAAGCCACCAAAGGGAGTCATACATAAGTCAACATTTAATCCTCATGCTCGAGCTATGCAGAATTATAATATAGTGGAAGATCTGGCCCAATCACCATCCACTATGATGACACTTGAAGTACTGCAGAATTGCCCCTCCCAAAAGCAGGCTTTGTTATTAGCAATAGGTGGGATTGATCTAGTGGATTCTAATCTTGTGGCGTTTAACCATAAAGGATATGCACCTCAGTTACTAGCCCAACTCGCTTTCCTTATATAGGTAAAAGCCCTCAATAAAACTATTCATCGAACAATAATTGATGAGGAAGCATCTACCTATATTATGTCAATGAGTTGCTAGAAAACTTTAGGTTCACCACCCTTGTCATGATCATCAACGACATTAAAGGCATTCGATGCAAGAACATACACGCCGTATGGAATTTTAAGTAATTTTCAATTTGAACTGGGGGGCAAGATAGTAGAAATTTAAGTCGAGGTCATTGATGGAAACCTTGACTACAATATATTACTAGGAAGGCCCTGGATTTATGCTATGGTTGTTGTTGTGTCTAAATATTTTAGAAAGATTGCATTTCCCTTCCAAGGTGGAATCGCAATCGTTGACAAACTAACCTTTCTTCCCAACATTTCACAAGCTACTGGAAGCATTCCACTGATCCTTGGAAGTTCTCAACCACTTCAAAATGTCGGATTAGGCCTCCTAAAAGACCCTTCCTTAATGGGTACTTTTGCCCTCCTACCTCCAACTAGTCTTGCGGAAGTGGCCATAGTGGAAACCTATCATATGATCTCTTCTACATCTTCTAAAATTAGGAAGAACTCTAACCATTCTGATAGTGCAGATCACCGCGAGGTGTTGCCCCCAAGCCCCATAGAATCTTTGTAGCAATCAATTTTCTAAGCCTAGGTGGCAAACCAAAATCAACACTCAACGACTGTTTGGATAGATAGGTCTCTAGAGTATGGTACCTCTTCCAATCCTTGGTCTCGTATACATTCTATAGATAAAGGAATCATCTAGTCGATGATGATAGGAGAGACGTCATGGGAAGATTACCACCATCGTTCCCATCTTCAAAATAACAATAAATATTATTCAAGTGACCTTATTCATCCTTTGGCTTCTGATTTTCTATCAAATACTATAAATACAGTGGATTCTGAGTGAAATCTGTCCAATATTGAAGAAACTATCGCCATTGATATCTCGACCAAACCTAATGTTGTAGAGAATATTCATGTTGGCAAATCTTGTTCTCCATCAGAACTTGAAATTTATTGCACTCTCTTTCGCGAATTCAGAGATGTATTTGCATGGTCGTATGAAGAAATGCCAGGCATTGACTTGAGAATAGTTGAACATGAAATAAAGATGTATCCAAATGTCAAGCTAGCACAACAACAACTTTGACCTATCCATCCAAAAAAAGCCGCCGCCATTAAGGCAGAAGTTGAAAAACTTTTGCATGTTGGTTTCATTTACCCTATTCCTCTCACTGATTGGGTATCGAATATTTTTCCTGTGATGAAAAAGCAAGCAACAATAAGAGTGTGCTTCGATTATAGGGATGTAAATTAAGCATGTACAAAGGACAACTATCCTACACCCTTCATCGACCAGATAATTGATGAATGTGTCGGATGCGAAATATTTTCATTCATGGATGGATTTTCTGGATACAATCAAATCAATATCTGCCCACAGGACCAGTCAAAGACTGCATTTATATGTCCATGGGGCATGTTCACGTATTGTAAACTACCTTTCGGTTTGAAGAATGCAGGGGAAAATTTTCAAAGGGCAATGAACTGCGCCTTCAATTACATCAAACACATCGCTCAACTATATCTCGACGATCTACCGGCTCATTCGTGAAAGCGAACTAATCATCCGCAGCATTTGAGAGCCATAATTCTACGTTGCTAACAATACAAGATATGACTCAATCTGCACAAGTGTGTGCTTTGTGTTGGTTCTGGCTGATTACTTGGTTTCATAGTTCCTAAGGACGGAATTCGACTCAACCCATTTAAGGTTCAAACAATCCTTGACATTCCTCCACCTTCAAATTTGCTTCAGATTTAGAAACTCTAAGGGAAAGCTAAATTTTTGAGGAGGTTCATTCCACATTATGCCAAACTCACTAAAGGTTATACGCATCTTTTGAAAAAAGGAGTACCCTTCTACTAGGATTAGGTTGTGCAAGCTTCCTTTGATGCTTTAAAAGCTTCCTTGATAAAAGCATCATTGAAGTATGCTCTTGACTATCAAAAAATTTTTAACCTGTATCTCGCCACTGCAGATACAACCATTTCCATGGTTTTAGTGCAAGAAGATAATGGAATAGAAAATCCTATATATTATCTAAGTCGCAACCTTAATGATACAGAAATCAAGTACTCTTATGTTGAAAATCTGGCTTTAGTAGCTGTTCAAGCAGTACAGAGATTTCGACAATATGTCCTCTTTCGCAAGACTACCATTGTGTCAAATTGCAACCCTATGAATTCGCGTCAATTACTAGGGGGAAAATATTCCAAATGGATAGCAATTTTGCAAGAGTTTGATTTGGAATTCACCAAATCCAAATCAAAGAAGTCTCTCGTCTTTGCGGAGCTACTTTGTGACCTTCCATCATCCAACGATTTGACATCTAAAGCATAAATCATGCATGAGACTCTGTTTCTGATATCGTCAAGTGATTCGTGGTACGGAGATATACTGGTCTATCTCCAAACAAAAACTTTTAGGCCTAACACCTCTCGCTCTAAACAGTGACGTACTCAATACCAAGCCAAAGATCTTACGAGCAGGTTACTTCTAGCCCACCATATTCAAAGATTTCATAACTGTAGTCAGAAGTTGCCATGCTTGTTAGATTTTTTATTGCAAAACCAAATTACCACCTCCACCATTGCATCTAGTAGTTGTTGTTGGGCCATTCGCTAAATGGGGCATTGATTTCATGACATGTAACCCACCTTAGCTGGGGGGCATGGGTATATTATAGTCGCAGTAAACTATTTTACAAAATGGGTCGAGGCGATGCCTACATTAAACAACAGTGGCGAAACGACTGCTCTTTTCTTTTTTAATCATGTAGTTTCTAGATTTGTTGTTCCATAGGCTATAGTCACAAATTATGGATCACATTTTCACAATCACATGATGGTTGAATTGACTTCCAAATTAGGACTATCCCACGATAGTTCTACTCCATATTATCCGCAGGCTAATAGACAAGTTGAAGCAATCAACAAAGTCCTTAAGTGCATGCTTCAGAGAATGACTGAAGTCCACAAACGACATTGGCATCTAATCCTATACTCATATCTGTGGGCATATAGGACTTCGGTGAGGAATGTGACTGGAATTATGCCATTTCAGTTGGTGTACTGTCTCAAAGCTGTCTTACCAGTTTAGTGCGAAATTTCATCCCTCAAGTTTGCAATTGATCTGCTTCCTGAAACTCCTAAAGAAGAGGCTCATTTCTTGGAATTAATCCACTTGGATGAAACCCATCATGATGTCGTGCTAGCTAACAAAGCTCATAAGAAATGTGTCAAAGTGTAATATGACAAAAATTTCAAGCCTCGTGTCTTCTCAGAAGGTGACCTGGTCCTGCTTTACGATCAGGGCTCTGACAAATTGGGAGCAGGTAAGTTCAAACCATTATGGATGGGCCCCTACATTGTTAAATGAGTATTGATAAAAGGAGCCTACGAGCTGGTCGATTATGATGCGATTCCATTGTCGCAGCCTCGAAACGGGTTGTATCTTAAACATTACTATTCTTAATTAAGTGTAGTAAACTCTTTGTATATATGTTTTGTTGCATTTTTTGTTTTCTTTTAGAGTTTTCATTTCGGTCAGGTAATCCACTTCACTTTTGTTGCAGATGTCAGACATTTTGGAACCATTTGTTGGGTACGCCGATAGAGCTAGTTGTAGTACACAGAACCTGTCCTCTGCGACCTTGACCATTTTCACTCCAAGCGGTGAGTTAGTGAGTTTCAGGGGGATATGCATTGGCCGATCGACGAACAACATCGTTGAGTATAGCGCATTGATTAAACTTCTCTCTGATGCCATTTTGCATGGCATACACTAACTCGTTGTCAGGCTAGATTCCCAACTCATAATTTTATAGTTAACTAGCATTTACTCCGTATGGAATCCAGCTATTTATCACATGTTCCCTAGAAGTTAGGATTTTGGAAAGACAGTTTGGTTCCATTCAATATCAACACATTTCCAGAAACTTAAACACATTGACTGATTCATTAGCAAACTATGTGTTAGATAGACATTTGTAGAATTTGTAAAGAAAGAATTGTACATTAACATTTAAATTAGGATTGCATAACTTAACCAAAATAGAACTTCAAAAATAAAAAATATATAACTGTTTATAGTTTTTACAAAACAAATTGTGTCCAAGACAAAATTGGTCATACTACCAAGAAACTCAAAAAATGAATGCAAGGAAGCATCCTAGACTAATGATGCTAGTGATAACATGTCAGCACCTATGCAATCATGCGCAAGAGCCAGGTCCATCGACTCGGCACACCAGTAGTATGGCGCTATAACCTCAAAGGTAACTCATCGGTCCCGACATCCTGAATATCGAGAGTGAGGCCCTCGATCTGATCTTGTAGCACTACAAGGGTCTCCGATATGTCCAGATCCCAAAGGATGGCCCTCCCTACAACCTCTCCTGTTGGAGCATCATTTGCCACCTGTAGGCGTGCTACTGGTCACACTAGTCCAATATTTGTACACGCATATAAGTATGATAGTCTTGGTGACATTAAAAAACAAAAAAACATTATAAAACTAATAAACAAAGATGTGGTTGAATCATTTTACAATAGCACTCCACTGCTCGCCAGTTGGTAACGCCAAATCCGGGTCGCCTCGAAAATCAATCCCGATGTATGGATACTCCGGAAAGACCATCTCCTGATGTTTAAACCACTCAAAAAGACATTAGAGAAGGAAATTTGTAACTAACTAGCATATCTGGCCATAATATCAAACCATCTCTACATCCGTGGTTCCCTCGGTGCTGACAATCCTAGTGAAATGTTCCGAGGCTACATCAGTGGAATCCTCTCTAAAGTAAAATCAATCAATATGGAACCATAGCCAAAATTATTGGTTCTTCCATTCTTTACTTTGGAGAGTTGTTCTTTTATGACAGGAAGTATTGCTTCACACTAGTTGAGCACCTTCGATTCCAGGCATTCCAAGGCGTACTGCATGTAAGATCTGTTTGCTTTGCCAAGTGTAAAGCCACGCTGCCAGCCAATCTAGAAAAGGTAAATAAAATTGTCCTCAAGGGTCGATCAATGACATCTTGGATATTGATCTTGCCATCTCTCCTAGGCTGAGATCCATCTCTACTGAACTGACGAGTATAATCTTTCACGAATTCACCCCCACGAGCGAATATTGAAAGTGAAAGAGGTGAACCACACCTTGACAACCCCATCAGAAAGTAAATGTCCTCGACTGTCAATGGAATGGATTTCCCTCTAATCTAGAATACCTAGTCAATCGGATCCCAAGCATCGAGAAAATACTACAACAAACTAATATGTTGCCTCATGCTGGATATACGGAAGAACTTCAGTAAACCACAGTTTCTTAATGCAAGAGCTGTACCTTGGTCATGTAAAGCAATCATGTCCTCTTCTTCATGTTC
>APFE030079675.1:0-13626 GCA_000404065.3 Pinus taeda | reverse complement strand
TGCATACTGAAGAGGCCTTCTATAGGGTGCGATGAGAGAGAATGGAAAAATGTTCGAGATAGTTTGCTAAGTGGATGCTCATGGAATATTCTAGAAACTTCTCCTATGACACTTGCCTCTCTGAATTCGCCCAGGGATGAGTAAGAGATACAAGAAATCTCCAAGTGCAACCAAAAACAACAAGTGGAATGACACTAATAAAAAACCTAGAGATGACTCACACCCTTGCACACATCTATAAATGGATCCCTCATCTAAGAGATCTAGAGGAGGCTGGAATTATGTAATTTGTAAAGAAGTTTTGATAGTTTGTAACTGAGAAAGAGCATTGTATTGTTGGTGTGATCTTGCTTTTCATGAGGTGAAGAGGGCTTTGATGATGGGAGGATGATGCTGGATCAAACAGTTGGGTTGTAATTCTCCCTTCTATTTAATAAAGTTATTTGAGTTTTCTTCCATACATCTATGCAATTGTGAATGTTATTATTTGTGAATGCCATTGTATGTTCATTGTATTTTTGATTCTGCAATGCTTATGGTATAATAGATCAAGATGCTTTGACAGTGTTTTTGTTACTATGTTTCTACAGGTATTCTCTAAGTGGGACAAGTAGGAGAGGAGTTGCAAGCTCTGACAAGGGGAGAGAGATCAAGCAGGGAGTCAAGCGGAAGATCCAAGTTGGTTCCTTTTCCTCCCTCTTATCTATTATACATAGAGGAAATTAGAAATTTCTTTGAACTGTTTGTTTCTAGGGTAGCTACCAATCCTAGAGGGCTAGTCGATTGAAAAGACACTAGTTTTCTCGGAAACAATGTCTCATGATCAAACAAGGTACAATATAGACATGATGGACAAGTCAGATTCGTAGAATCGTGGGCATAATGTCCTAGACCTTCACAATTGTAGCATATCAATTGTCCACGACGTCTCCAAGGTCCTCCTCCACCTCAGCCTCATTCGCACCCCTAGAATCCAATTTGCGCCATCCCTGCTCCTTGGTCTAGGGGCCGTGTTTTGGCCTATACCCTGTAGGTGGGATTTCTATCTGTCATTAGCTCATAACTTCCACATGTGTGCTCATCATGTCCCACCGATCTACAGGAATTACAGAATAACTGTTGCGAGTTCTGCGTGTACTTTTGCAAGAAATGAAAGTTGTTTGTAGCACGCTTTCCCCCTGTTTGACGAATCATACACCACAAAGCATGCACCGCGGTCGATCCTGCTTATGCTTCATGTCTTAATGGAATTGGTCAAGCTCCCATGAGGTAATTCATGACTACCAGGAAATGGTCTTTATCATGTCCCTGACCTTTGCATTTCACACACCACACCTCTTCATCTACTTCTTGTTGGATTGTTCTGTCCTGTTTTAGACTCTGCATCTCGAGGCACAAGTTTTTCAACTGCGCATGGATTTGCTGAACTCCCAAGTTAGGATCCTATATTGGGGTTTCATGCAGCCTCATTGCAATATCTAAAGCCTCTTCATGAGTTGTTAACCTTTGTTGAGACAACATGTTTCTCAAATGCGGCGGTAGTGATGCTCCAAACCATTCACAGTGTTCTCCATCCGTCAGAGTCATGTTAGCTTCGTGAATCATGCACTTCAGCCTTTGATCCATCTCCCAAGGAGTCTGGCCTGGTAGCATCATGATCTCTTTGAACCCAATGACCAACTGCTCTTCTGACTTCGACCTACTAAATTCCCTAGTTAGCGCAGCTTAGATAACCATGATTCTCGCATTTGGATTATCACTTGAGTGCTTGATGTACCAGGTTAGTGAGCGATCATGTAGAGCACTAACCAATGTTCCTTTCTTGATATTATCATCTGTAACTCCCTACACTTCCCATACAACTTTTACAATGAACCAAGACTGGTCTGGATCTTCATTTCCTACTCCCTTGAACACAGGCAACTTTATTGAGCTTGCCTTCTTAAAATGCAGTGGTGGTGGAGGTGGTACGGGTGAAGATGGAAGTGATGATGGTTAAAATGGTAGTGGTGTGGGTGGAGCTGGTATGCACGAAATCCTCTACCTTATCAAATGGATTACACTTCACAGAGATACCTTCGCGAGCTCTTCCTCATCCCCTCGCAGAAGTGAAATCAAGGGGCTAGTCTCTAATCCCGCACTTCTTTCATTTCTGTAAATTCTCCCACTTTGCGTAGCCCGAACATTAATGTAGCTACATAATCCTCTTTTTACACAATATCATTTTAATCGAAGTGTTAAAATACTTTACGTACTTACCTCACAGTCCCTTGAAAAAGCATCACTCTACCTCGCTATAGCTAACCAAAGTATCTACCACGAACTCAGTAATGAATCCTCCTATTATCCAATCGAGCCAGTGATAAACAGTGTGCACAATCTTATCCTCTGATGCTTCCAATCTGCGCACCAACTTTGGGGTTCACACAATAGGTCTGTCAAGCTTCCACCTTCCTTGGATATCTCCTAGCTTTGCGATCCACTAGTACAACTTAGTAGGGAAAGATGTGAAGAAAATTCCATGGATCTTTGTGTACATGTAACAGTCTAACCACTCTTCCTTCAATAGTGGTATATTCTTGTTCTCCTGCACTGAGAATTCATGAATTTTCCTATCCAACCACCCTTCAATCTCCTTCTTAGTTGGATTCCATTGATGCGACATCATACATCTCTATGCAGATTCTGGTCCTGACAACGAACCATTTGTTGGCTTAATGGGGCCTGACCCAGGTTCGAAGTTAATTAGCCAAAAAAATCCCTGTACTACTCGTCCTTTCAAAAATAGCCCGCAGAGTGTAGACTTAGGTCTCACCTGAAGCAGTATGGGGGGTTGCTGGAACCAAGTTTCCACACCCTTGAGATGTTTGAGGGGTTGGGTTAGTCTAACTGTGGATACCTTCATGCAGGTCACTGCACACACTTCCTAGCCTGTGAGGCCTTCGTACTCTATTATACATACCTTCACACAACCCTAATCAGGGGCTGAGGTGATTTCATAATGATTTTTATCACCTGGACTGAACCTCGCGCTGAAGGAAGGCAATGTCATGGTAACCACAAACCACGCTTAGCTAAGTAGCTATCCCTACTAGGCCAGTAGAGGGCTCTCTCCATAAGGATATCATCCAAGATGACTAGATTAGGAAAAGTATATTAGGCTAGGTATAGTAGCACAAGGTTTGATTTGATTTTGAAGGGGTTTTGCTAGGGAATTAGGTCAAAATTGCAGGGTACTCAATGGGGCAAGGTAGGCATAAGGTTTAGCACTCTAGGGATTGATGGGTGAGATGTTTAAGACTGGTGAGAGGCTAGGAAGAGCAAGTGATTACCATGGATCCTTCCCAAATTATAGAAAACATATAATGGTGAATATTTCCCCAAAGCAGAGCAGTGATGTAATGAATTCTTCCTATCAACATGAAAACATTCATTTATAAGAAATGAAATGATTAATGAAGTAAACAAAACATATTAACATATGATCACAAGAGAATAAACTAAAATAAACTCCATACCACATGGATCCCAAAGAAATAGCTGTAATTTTATTAGTCTCCTACGAAACTACTACAAAATGATGTACAATCAAGGCATAAGCATCCAGCTGAGTCCAACCCTTTACAATGAGAAAGAAGAAGAAGATATAGGCATTGTTTCAACCTCCTCCCATCCTTAGGGGTCGAATCCCTAAGATGAGGAGCTAATCTAACCAACAATAAATAAGAAACTAGAATATAGGCATCTTAACGACTTGCCTCTAAAAGTGAAAAAATTGATTCATTTAAGCTTAAATTGACTTTTAATCTAATGAATCTACCCTCTAATACTAATTATCCATCATATTTACAAGCCAAGTCATCATTTACATCAATAAAATATCCTTCATCAGAGAGAATTCATGAACACAGTCAAAACATAGAAAAATAGCCATCCTGTGCAAAATTTACCCTATGCGCAGCGCCACTGGTCCAATGCGCAACGCCACTTTCAGGTCCTTTTTGGATGCATTCTTGGCATCCCAATTGAGCTCATGATAGTTCGTTGGAAATTTCTTCCAGTCTAATTTCCAAAACACCTAGAATTTCTTCATTTGAAGCTCATTTGACCCCTCACAAGTTGATTCTCCCTAGATTGTTTCTATGTGTCCAAAAAGTGGCAGAAAGGTCATTTTTAGGGTGTTTGTTGACTTTTTGGTGGACCAATTCTACCCCAAAAACTTAGAAAATCCATAGGGTGCATGTACGCATCACTCTAAATGCAAAAATTCAAGCCATTTGTCCATTGGGTTCCCCTAGGAAAAGCGCAGCGCCACGTTGAGCCATATTTTCTGTGTGTGCAATTTCCAAAATTTGCAAAAAGCAAAATATCCTCCAAACCTGATCAAAACTGGTGAGCAGCACCATAATAAAGCATATTGATGAGCCAAGGAAGCTTCAACAAGAAACCTAAGCCTAACCTCCTCTTTTTTTCCCTTTAGAACACGCCTTAGCCTAGCCTTCATCTATTTGACCCTCATGCTGCAATTTTTTTTTCAAGTCCTGTAGTGGTAGGCCATGTGCCTTATCATTTGGTTATCCCTATTGGCCTTCTGTAACAACGTATCTAGGTGTAAATTGACTCTTTCAATCCAAATCTCTCTATGATCCTCAATTTCCTTCTCAATAGGAGTCAAAGTGGCCGATGCCTCCTTCTCACCTTGTCGTTTTATCTTGAGAAGTTCCAACTCCATGAGGACCTACTGGCACTCAACGGATTGTTCTCTTGTTCCAGATATGTGATGACATACTTGGCTCTCTCCAAAGTTTCCATCAGTGCTTGGACTTGAGCCTCATTTTCTTGTATGATGATGCCCTTTGTTGTTTCTTCATCCTGAGCCTCTAAGTAAATTGTTTCCATGCCATGATGAGTATAATGTTGCCCGACTCATCATCCTCTCTCAAATCAAAGTCTCTTTCTTCCTCCTCATCATCAAGATCTTCCACCTGCATCTTTTCTTTCCCTTTGTGCAGTTGTTGCACCTGTTCCTGCTATGTTGATGAAGAAGGCAAAGCCCCTTTCACATCTTGTGGAGCAAGCATTTGCCTATGAGTTGATGAAAAAGGCAAGGTCCATTCCACATCCTATGGAGAAAACACTTTCCTATCAGTTGCAAACAATATCCTTGTGCCCCTTTGATATGTCATGTAGGTCCTAGACACCTCAGTAGCTCTAGTCTCTTTGGCCTTCTCATCTATCTTCACGTGAGCACCGCTAGAAGGTCTCCCTGATTTTTGAGACACTAGTGGAGGAATTTGAGGACCCCTGAAGATGTCATGAGCAATAAATGTCTCCCAAGAGATGTTGAGGAGGCTAAGATGATGAAGCACAATCATCTTGATCAAGCAATAATGATAAAGACTACTCATCTGCTGAGTGTATGGCTTTTTCTACACAAAATGGGCCATGTTCTCAATATTCCTGAACAAGAAATAAGGGAGGTTTAACATCCTCACCCTGGTAAAATGGATGAGAATCCTGATGTGATAGGTGTACAGTCTAGAAAATCTGCCCTCACAAGTGAAATATTTCATGATGATTTTCATCATGGAGGCATACTTCTCTTCAAGGAACCTGAAAGGAAAAAGTCTTTTCAGCTCATTTCTATACCTAGGTTTGATATAAGGCTCATAATAGTGTTCATCTAGGTCCTATGCTTTGTACCACTTCTTCCCTACATTCGGAATCCTGGTTGCATCCCCAATAATGGAAGGTTAAATTGCAAATGTCACCCCAGCAAGAGTCACCTTGTTGTCTCAAAGATTGTCTACAAAAAGCTTGGTGAGCTCAGGGTGGTGTTGAACTCTCTCTACCTGCTTACATAACTCATAGCACCCTAGATGTCTGAAACAAGTGATAGCCAATTGAGAGGCATGCAATTCTCTGAGGTTTGATGGCTCTTCTCTGATAATTCTGCCTCCCTTGTGTGGTTTTATCTGATGCCGAGGTTTATCTATCGAATTGTCACTTCCAATGTTTTCCCCCTCCTCATAGTTTCTGTCTTCTCTATCCATGTTTGCAAAGTTTGAGGTTGTGCACTCCTAGAAAAGGGATGAAGGGAGTGAGTAAGAGTGATTTAGGAGTGAGGGAATGGGGGAGGACCTTGTGAGGTATTTTGGTAGGCTAGAAAATGAAGGGGAGGGTAAGAATCATGAAAATGAGAGAGAGAGGCTTGGGTCCACTTTTGAAATTTAACTTGTGGGATGAAGGATGAGGGGGTATAGAATGTTATGGAGTGATATAGGGGATAGTTTCAGGGCTTTAGTAATAGATGGTGGGAGAAATAAAGGGGATTAGGGTTTCTAGGGTGTAATTGAGGGAGAATCTAGGGTTTCCCATTTGTCATGGTAAATTACCTTCAAAAACTTCAATTGCAAATTAATGATGAGGTATAGTGAGGGCACTTACTTGTTTAAGGGATGAGAGGGTGATTTTGGAAGTTTTTATGAAGCTGGAGGCTTTTTTGGTCCTTGCTGCTCAATGTGTAGCACCTGCTATAGGTGCACAGTGCCCTCTTGAACGTGCAGCGCAGTGTTATTTTGCACTGTCGAAAACACCCTACATGCAGCGCCACCCCTGAAATGCGTAGCGCGACCTGCACTACCTAAAACGTGCAGCGCCAAACTCTAGAAGCGCATCGCCACTTCTCCTTGGCCCAAAACTCACTCAACTTCTCCTCTTTTCTTCACTTTTTGAATCCTTCTTTGCCAAATGATGAACTTGAAAATGAATGTGACACCTTATATAGGAGTAGATTTTGATTTTTCATTAGAAAAAACCCACTTTCTAATGTTTCTTGACCTTTTTCAAATCTCTGTTTCAATGCCTTTTCTTCTTTGTTCCTTTTCAAGTGGATGATGCTCAATTTGAACCAATTTTTGTAGTGTTTATTTGTCTTGAAGCAAGGAGAGATATATTGGTGCAGCCGGGATCATTTATTACATAAAGTGACTTAAAATTACATAAGAAATACAAATTAACTCAAAATACTTTGTTTTCACCTCAAAAACATGTTTCTTGAGGTGAAAATTACATTAGTTAAAAAGATAATTATATAGTGACCATGACTTAATAGCCATCATTCTTGATTTATTTATCATCCTCATACCCTTGCTACCTTTTATTTACACCTTTAAATCATGCCCTTGACCTTGGAAATGAAACCCTAAGACCTAATTAAAACATGATTACATTTTGACCATGAAACCATGACTGAAGACAACATGAAGATGGGTCAGCGAGTATACTTTATGAGGGAGAAATTAGATTTTCTGAAGAGAAGACAACCATTACTAGATGAGTTTGACATGACCTAATGAAATGATGGAAATATTTCAGTATGGGAGCCCTAAAATGAAAATTCAAAGAGCAAATTTGATCCCTGATGGAAGTATGCAAATATTGACACTAACATTGGCCTTATTGGGGATGGCAGCTCCTTGGAGGTGTCAAGAACATCGTAGACCAAGGTCCTAGCTGATTGGGCCAATACGATCAAACAAACAGAAGACTAAAACAAGAAAAACCCCTTTTTTTTTAATTTTAAAGAAAAATGACTCAATAAACACTGAAAACTGACTCACAACCAACTCTAAACTTGAATATAAACCAAATCAACCAAAATCGACACAAATCATTCAATATTTATGGCCTTCACTTCAATCCCCAAGCTCAGATGATAATGTACTTGAAATCTTGCAAGGAAAAACAAATCAGTATATACAATGATGGTGAAGAAACTTTAGGGAACAACATCAAAAGTAGTAGTGTTTCAGGAGCCTATCATTCACTGGTCCTCCTAAGCACTCTTGACCATCCATTTCCTTTAACAAAAATGCATTCCATCCTTGATAGGTTGAGATATTATATGATCCTTTCCATAGATTGTCAAACTTACCATGCTTTCCTTTTTCTTCATTTTGTGCATCCCATTGCAGCACTACATCTTCTAACTGAAATTTTTCTGCCTTGGTTTTGCGTCATAAATTTTCTTTATCTTCTCTTGCAACCAGAAAGTGGTTTGGGAAACCTCTTCCCTTTTTTGTTTAAGGTGAATCATTTGATTAATTCTGCACTAAATATCATCCTCTTCGCTACCAACATCCTGTAATAATATCATGATCAAGACTGCAAGTGATGTAGGAAATGTCGTATCAGTACCATAAACCAAATTAAAAGGTGACATACCTATTGATTTCTTGTTGCTCACTCTATCGGTCCACAAGGCATTAACAAGCTTTCAATGCTAATTCTTCTCATTTGCCTCCAACATTTTCTTGATAATGTTGACCAAGGATTTATTTGACGACTCAACCAATCCATTGCCCTGCGGGTAGTATGTCATGGAGTGACCCAATGTAATATTGTACTTGTTGCAAAAATTGACCATCCTCTTTGACTTAAATGCTGCTGCATTATCTATGATAATCTTGTGAGGGAAACCAAAATGAGACAAGATATTAGATTCTAAAAACTAGATAATTGTCGTGTCCATGGCTTTCCTTGTCGAAATGGCCTCAATCCACTTGGTGAATTAATTGGTAGCTGTCAAAATCCATCTGTGTTGTGTTGATGATGTAGGATGGATTTCTCCTATGAAATCAAGTCCCCATTGTTGGAAAGGTGAATTTACTTCAACTAGCTTCAGAGGAAGAGGAAGCAACTTCCTTTTTCCTTAAAAAACTTGGCATTTATGGTAGCTCATAACTGTCTTATATAAATCTAAAAAAAAAATTGGCCAACAATATCTCGCTCTCAACACTTTGTTAGCTATTGTTTTCCAAAAGAAATGACTGCCACAATCACCTCTATGAAAATCATTCATTACCTGCTAAGCTTCATCTTCAAACAAACAATTAAGAAGAACCCCTCCTATATCTTTCCAATAGAGATCACTATTTAAAATGCAAAATTTTGCAAACTTTAGTTTTAGTGATCTACCTTTACCTCTTGGCATTCCAGGAGATGGCGAAAGATGCTGAAGAACATAAACTATATCGGAATACCAAGGTGGTTTGAGAAACATTTACGATACTTGAATGAGTGAGCCACCATCTTCGTCATTTGACATTGCTACAATGAGATTTATGTCTAGAGCATGCAAATTTGATTCAGTCGTCAGTTTTTCCAACCCTTGTCCTTTGATCAGTTTGGTAGGCTTAATCTCAAGATCATACTCCAACATTGCTGCTATCCACTTACCTCTTCTTCCCTCAGGATTAGTTTGCATGAGAACATCCTTGACAGTGGCATTAGGAACATATGTTATGGTATGTGAATGCACAATGTATACTCTGAAATCCTTCAATGCTTTTATAAGAGCTAGATCTTGTTTTTCAATGATATTGTAATGCAATGCAACATCTCTAATAGTCCTATTGAAAAAAAGAAATGGGTTGCTCTACCTGATCCCTCTTTTGCATCAACACCGCAGCCATAGTGTGATGAGACACAAATGAAAATATAATAAAATCATGAGTATAATCAGGACTAATCAAAACTAGGGCTGTGGTCAAAGCAAACTTTACCAAGTTGAACAATTTCATGGCATCCTCGATCCATTTCATAGTGTTGTCCTTTTTCAACATATTAGTTAATTCATGTAAATGCTTAGCCAAATTTGGTATAAATATGCATAAGAAATTCATCTTACCATTGAAACCCTGAATCTCCTTTTTGTTGCGTGGAAAGTCTATTTGCTGGATTGCCTCCACCCTTGAAGGATCAATGCGAATACCATCTTTAGAAATTATATGACCAAGAAGTTTACCTTTTTTCATGGCAAAAAGACTCTTTTTGGGATTTAGAGAAATCCCAAACTTCCTACATTTCTGAAATACAATCCTTAAGTGGTGCAAATCATCTAAATAGACTACCAAGAAAACATACTTCACTGAAAAGTGGCTCCAGTATTCTTCAACCCAAATGGCATTTTGGCATACTTAAAAGTTCCCCATGGTGTTGTGAAGGCAATTTTGTCTTGGTCTCTTTCATGCACCAAGATCTGATTATAGCCCGAGTAGCCATCTAGTAGTGACATTTGTGATGCTCCAACTACTCTTTGCAGAATATGGTCCATCTTAGGAAGACGGTAATTGTCCTTTAAGGACACTTTGTTGAGGTTCCAAAAATCTATGCACAACCGTATCTCTCCAGTCTTCTTTCGTACCAGACCAAATTTGAAATCCAAACAAAAAATATAATTGGAACAATGATGCCAGCTTTAAACAATCTCTTTACCTCTTTCTCGATGGATGGCAGCAACTTTGGATTGATTCTTCTCAACTTTTGTCTAAAAGGTTTTTGATCCGGCTTGATAGGAATAGTATGCTGAATGATATTCTTGTCATACACTTTCAAATCTGTATAATCCCACGCAAAAACATCAGAAAATTCAAAAAGTAACTTAACATACTTAGCCTTTATTTTGGGAGACAATGTTTTTGATAACTTTACAAGCTTGGGTTTGATCAGTTGTTCCAAGATTTACATCTTCAACTCCTTTGTCCATAGGAACCAATGTCGGTTTTCTTGCCACATCATCTTGATCAAAGAGCTCCTTTAAAGGTATGAGACCTCTAGGAATAATATTATCCTTTAGCTGTAAAACATCCATCTAATTTACCTCAATATCTTGTTCGTCAGAATCACAAACATCATCAATGGAAGCATTCTTAAACTTTCCTTCATTCTGCAAAAAGTCATTCTGATCTGGATCTTGGGGGGAGGCCCCCAAGATCTAAAAGATTGAAATGGATCTTGGGGGGAGAGACCCCCAAGATATGAAAACTTGAATTGCCAAAAGAAAAAAAAGGAGAATGCCCAATAAACAAAACCACAAAGAAACTTTTTATTAAAACCGATAATAACTGTAAAGGCTACATTGTGGCGAATAAACTGTCCTTTTACAAAATGTGACTTGTTACTTATAGTATTTTTCAGTTACAATACCACGGGTCAATTCCATGGGTGAATGAATACCATGGCTGGATTTTACAATACCAAGGGAAGATGCCATTTACAATACCATGGGTAAATTCCATGGGTCGATGAATAATATGGGTGGATGAGTACCATGGGTTGATGCCATTTTCCATTCGGATCATTCCTCCCTCCTTAAGAAGCAATGGTGCCCATTGCATAAAGTTCCTTCGTACGAAGCCTTTGTTTAATATGAAGAGCCACTGAAGATAAGGGTTTTATGTGGTTAACCCATAACCATGATAAATGAATATCCGAGGATAAAGATACCCTATAATGCTTGTGACCAACTGTGATGATGACAGTGTGCGGCCTAGCAAATGGACTTTGATGAAGTGTGGGTTTGTGGATGACCCATAACCATGACAAATGAAGATCCAAGGATAGATATACCCTGTAATGCTTGTGACCAACTGTGATACTAACAGTGTGCGGCCTAGCAAATGGACTTCGATGACAAAGATTTTATGTGGTTGACCCATAACCGTGATGTTGGTTGTTGATGAAGTAGGAGGTGCCTACATAGCCTGGAGTGGGAGGGCATGTCTCCAAATAACCCAAGCCGAATGTTGCTATGCTGAAACTAATGAATGTGAAGCAAGTGCCTACTAAAGTGGGGTGGGAGGGCCCATCTTCAATGGAACTCGCTCTGAATGCTGCTCCATAATTAAAATGGACATAACTCAGCCAATATAACTCAGAATATTTATTGTAACCTATTTTTGGAAGCAGAAGGATCATTTTGCATCATCCCATGTGTTGGAAATCCTTATCTGGACACCCTAGAATCTCTGATTCACGCTGCAATGTTTTCTGCTGTCACAAAAGTTTTGAAAAAAATAGTTGATTTTAAATGAGCAATATCTCCCACATCTGAACTCCGATTAGACCCATTTGTTTTTTGAAATTGGGTGGTTTTTTAAGAGGAGCTCAGATCTATAATCCTTTTTCTAAAATTCTGCACAAAAACTTCAAAAAATGACAGAAGAGTCATCGTCCACCAGTTGTCGTCAGAAAAAAATTCTACGACATAGCTGATTTTAAATCAGCGATATCTCCCTCATCCGGACTCTGATTTGGCCGAGTTTTTTTTTGAATTTTGGTATTTTTTCGCAAGTAATCGAGATATGATATTTGTTTTTGTAAATTTTGTACCAAAATTTTCGGATCTGATCTGCAAACTCGCCGCCCAAAAACATTCCTGCAAAAAAAATGAAAAAAGAAAAATTCTTCCCACTTGGCCCAAGAAAATGCTCTGTGGAGGATGTAGCACATGCTTGAAGTTTGTTGAATATCACCACAAAATTTGAAACTGAAATATGCATCAAAAACTCATTCCCATGGAATCATAACCTACTCTAATACCACTGATCCGAATCTTGGGGGGAGGCCTCCAAGATCTAAAAGATCGAAATGGATCTTGGGGGGAGAGACCCCCAAGATCTGAAAACTTGAATTGCCAAAAGAAAAAAAAGGAGAATGCCCAATAAACAAAACCGCAAAGAAACTTTTTATTAAAACCGATAATAACTGTAAAGGCTACATTGTGGCGGACAAACTGTCCTTTTACAAAATGTGACTTGTTACTTATAGTATTTTTCAGTTACAATACTGTAGAGCCTCTAACTTACACCTCACCATCCATTATTACCTACTGTTTTTCATCACTTACCTCTCTCTTTTGCCTCCTTTTTAATGTAAAACCACCCAGATCATTACATTAGATGTCATTAAGCATGATCAAGTGAGCTTTGCTAATGTGTGACTGTTTTGTTTAGATTTGGACATATTTACAGGCATTCCGCAGCTCTCTGCGATTCCGCAGCCATCTGCTAATTCCGCAGCCATCTGGTGATTTCACAACCTTTTTGTTAATCTCAAGGTTCCACGTGTCATTTTTCCAAATGAGCCACATGGGCACTTAGGAATCAAGGTGCTCGAGGTTCTTGTGCTATTGGTTCAGCCATCCATGTCATCTGCACCTCCGGTCAAAAGGGGGCAAGTTACGGTCAACAAAGGCAGCTTAACGGTGATGCGTAAGCTGTTGGGTCACGTCAGTTCAAACGGTGACTTTTCCGTGATTACGCAAGTTGTGGGAGACATAATCCAACTCTGGATTCAATGCCCATAACGACCAGCACCTTCAGCTATCCACGCAGGCTTATGACGTGTTAATGAAACCTTTATTACGCATGACAGTCAGTTATTTTCCAGTTTTAGCTATACGCATTAGGCTATCTTTCAGATGCCTATAAAAACTTGCGTCTGTGTACGCTTATTTAACTTTACTATTGCTGTGTTTTTATGAACCTGTTACAATTTTAGTGCATTTCAAGGCTCTGTTTTAATAGTGCTGTTCTAGCACTCTGGATTGTGATTTTCTGCATATGGAGTAATAGAAGCAGTGTTGTTTTGAAGCTTTCAATACCTTGAGTCTTCTGGGGTTATATGAATGGAGGGCCCCTGTTCATGTTAGCCTTGTACAGTATTTTATGTTCAGCATTTCCTTATTTTCATTCAGCATTTCTTTTTCTTGATACATGTATAGTGTAATTCACCTTTATGTTATTTCATTTCCAGCCTTTATTTTGAGCTGATCAGCATTGT
>APFE030079665.1:210222-261763 GCA_000404065.3 Pinus taeda | reverse complement strand
TCCTTTACTACCCTTTCACCATTAGTAAGCATTTCTTGTAGAAACTTTGTCAAATCTGTCTTCAAATCTTCCATGCCTGTCTTCAAATCTTCCATGCTTGTTTTTAAACAATCCATTTTAGCTTCTACGCCTTTCTTTAACCATCCATCTTAGCTTCTACATCTTTCTTTAAACCATCATTCTTAGATTCTGTTGCTTTTTGTGCAAGTGACACTTGTTGCACTTGCTCTCGTAATTTTGATATATAATGTTGCATTTCTTCCTCTTCTTCATGAGTCATGCTAGAGCTTTCAGGTTGCCTACTAGGTGTTTGCATTTTCTTTCCTCAGGGCATCAATTACTAATAATAATGCTTTACTATGCCCTTTGAATTCCTTCAAACTAATTTTTCAAACCAAGCTTATGCAAAAATTTCAAAAAAACTACACACTTTGTTTCACTTTGTAGGAGCTTGATATTGAATCTGATGTATCTCTATAATTTCGGATCATCTAGTTTTGAAATTGCGACCTGCAGTAGCCCTCTGTGTCCTCTTTCCAATGCCATGAGTCTAATCCAAATTGGATTCTCCAGGGAAGAGTTATGCCAAATCTCCAACAGTGACCTGATTATAGACTATTTCAATAGAGCGAACTTGTATGACGCGCCACGAGTCACTGTTTCAACCTTTGGCTCTGAAAAATATCTACAAGAAACTACAGTCCATCCTCTTTCTATACCTTTTTACGAAATTTCAATCCGATGCAGAGAGAGAAAGTTATGACGATTTTCCCCATGTCACTTGTTTGGAATGTAATTCAGGAGTCTGCACAAAGACCAATTTCCTCAGATCATATCTCTGCAAATATAGTGCGAAAAGCTCTGAAATTCGGACCCAAGGTTCAGTGTGATTTCATCTCAAATGGGTTTTTATTTTCGCTTCTGAAATCTCTCAGAAAAAAGTTATAGCCAAAATTTCACGATGACCTATTTGGAGCAGCGAAACCATAGAATCCAAAGCTCTGATACCAAATGTTATGAAACCAGCTCAAAAAAAGATAGAAAAGATAGATCAACGCCTTAGAATTCAGCCTCTTTGAGGTAGAAACCTCCTTTACACTACATAAATGAACAATTCTTGGATGATACAATGACCAAAACCTCCTTTCTATATATAGGAGTCTAAGGAGTCACAATATAACCCAACCAACCTAACAATAATAATATAAAGCCACAAAAATAACAATAAAGGGATTCTATGGGGCACAATAATAACAATATGGGGACAATAGGGGAAAAACAATATTAATAAGGGATACAACTACAATAGTAATGGGGTAATCACTAGTATTATGGGGACCTAACAAATTTCCGTTATTTTCATAAGTAAAATGTCAATTAATGCCTCTTTCCTTTCCAAAGCCTTTGCCAATTTCCTTAGCCATAATAAATTGAATGAACACCCACTAGGATGTTTTTCCCACCATTCAGCTTGAAATATGTGTCCCATGACCATGGTCTTATATATTTTTACATGGATTTTTACTAGGGTAGTTACACTCTACTTGATTCTCAAGCTTTTGCCACAAAAACTTATGTACAATGAATAAATATATTTGTTCCTTCATCCAATATTAATAGGCAAATTAAATTGCATGTCCTACTAGGGACAAATTTAGCATTTTCTTCTGTTAACTGAGATAAAGCTGAGTTAACAAAATTCAAACTACTCAACTAAACTCAAGAACTCAAGTATATCTCTATTCTATAACTAGAGATCAATTAACTGACAAACACTAGAGTTTAACTCCACTAGATAACTAAATTTTAGCTATCTAGTACACAACTCATAGAAATCCATCTAACTCAAATTAACTGTCAATAACTCAGTGATAGGCCACATCACACATGTTAACGGATAGCTAACTCGAATTTATATGAGACTGGATTCGAATTTGCTTCTTTGACTAAGGCACAAGTCAAAAGAAGTCATTCCTTGCTACAATTTCAACATATTTTGACGGTTGATGTCTTCAACTTGTAACTTTGGTGTATCTTTTGTAGTTATGTCTTCATATTGGGACTAAGATTTCACCTCAATTTGGAATAATTTTTTCTTTATGTTAATGACTTAGATCATATTTTTCACCACAATTATAGTAGAGTGCATCTCTTTGGTGGTCTACCATTTTTGTTGGATACAACCTTTGTACTTTTAATGGATGGGAAGGAGTTGTGTTTGGGGCATTACCCTAAGGAGGATGAGTGTGGGGAATGAATGATGGCTTTGTTTTCTTGTGCATTGACCACCATCCTTACATAAAGGGTCCTTTTGGTTGCTTCTGACTAAGTTGCAAGATGAAATATTCTAACTTGTGCTTGAATCTTCCTCACTAATGAAACATTATCTATAGAAATAATTTGTTAAGTTATCTATATGACAAAAATAATCACTTAAAGGATGCCCTAAATTTGGTGACTAATCTTGTTTGATGTAACATGGTAAGCCACCCCAAGTAGAAAGTTTCTCTCTCAAAACAAGCATGGATAGATTTATTAAATTGATTATAAATAATGTAGTTTGGATTTGCCTTTTTATGTCATTCCCACCATCCCATTTTTCCAAATATAAAAGTAGGATTCTCACATTAAGTTTAATTGTGTCATCAATAATGCCTTCGAGGGTGAAGTAATGTTCCATTTGGGTGACCCATCTTAATGGGTCAACACCATCAAACTTGTTCAATTCTACCTTAGGGGAAAGGTGTGGTATGTTATTATCCATTGATCTATTGTTGCGTAGAACTAAGGAGTATTATGGATGACTAAATAGACTAGAGTTAGAATTTTCTTCATGGTGTGGCTTAATGTGTTTTGCAGCCCTGTCATTTTCTTCTAGTGTGCTCCAAGCAAACTTACTCAATAAATTATCAATAACTTGGGGCTCCAACTAAGGAGTCTCAACCATGCCCTTATATGTACTACTCAACTAGCCAGATTCTAGAGAGCAGTCTCCTTGAGTGTCATTCTTGGTGTGTTATAGTAACAATATGGTTAATTAGCTTATCTAACATTGGTTTTAGTTATACCTATGGGAATTCTTATATACCTAAAGGTATTTGGAAGTGAGATTCCATATACATGTATTATTTAATGTTGTACTACTTAAAGGGGTGCCAACATGGTTTACAAGGGTTCCCAACAATGTAATTCAACTTGTGTTTCTTGTGCTTATACTTCCCCTACCATAGTTTTACTTGTTCAATGATACATGATTATGTTTTTATAAAATTTGAAATAAATCTATAAATAAGGAAGGATACCAACACATACAAGGAGATCCAAGCCCCTAATAACCTTGAGAACAATCATGCAATTCACTAAGAGTATATCAGCAACAGTAGGGGTCTCCAAATCCATCATATTATGAGAATAATCATACAAATCTCTCAAATTATCACACATGATTACACATTCCTCATTAACAATGTTGGTATACCCATTACTATGTAACCATAACATTTATCATTCATATCACACAATTATACACAAGGAGACATTTTAACAACTTATCTTATCAGTTAAATGACTGGCAACTAAGAGTGGGACTTCAACTCTCCACCCAACCATACGATAGTTTCACTGCAATTTTTCTTACAAATGACCACCTAAGCGTTGTATTTTGAGTTTGAGGAGGTAAGCCCTCAAGGGTATTCACATTAATATCAATCACTAAAGAAAAAGGAAGAGAAGCACACAGTTGAGGTGGTTTATCAATTGCTTCCAAATTAAGCACCACAATGACTCCCAATTCAACTGAAGTCAAGTCATAGATCAATAGGGAGAAGGGCCACTGTCCAAGTGGTTTATCAAATACCTCTAGTAGTAAGCACCACGATGACCTATACCTCAAAATAAACTAATCATAGTGACTTAACCCAAGACCTAGTGAAAGACCATTCAGTTCAAGGAGATTGAACACATCACATGGGTGATTTATAAATTATTTCTTTGAGGGATCACTATAGGTTTAGTCAAGAGCCCACTATCCAGATGGTTTATCATCCCCAAGGAAAGTGCCTGGTGATTTATCAACTCCTTTCAACAAGAACCTGAGTGTCTCATCCTAACAGGGGTTTATTGACTCAACTTAAGAAAGCACCCCAGTGGTTTATCAACCCTAAGGCAAGCACTAGATGGTTTAGCTCCATGAAATATCACTATCTAATTGAATAAAAAAGAACATACACAATGTCTTTTTACACATACAGGGAATGTGATCCCTTTGAATAGAAAATATGCGAGTAATGATATTATCCTTAGCAGATTTACATCCACTTCCCAACTTGAGCTCTGTGTTCTCTTGTGTTGTTTAATATCACATAGTTTGTCTCTTGCACATACTTTTTTTTCCTTTCAGAATTATCATCATCTACCACATCTCCCCTCAGGATCCCTTACACATTGACATTTCCAGCACGATATGTGAGAATAAGACTGCATGGCCATACCTAAATTCAATTCTTGCACCAATAGTGCCATGAATTCATCAGGGGGATAAGTGGTGAGATAAATATAGTTACTTTAGTTTACAAGAAACTTCTCCTCCTCAGGCCTTAGAATCCATTTCCACTTCTCTCAACCAATCAATGTTTACATTTTCATATTATTTACATGAATTACAATTCATAAAAACATTTACAAGAGGGATTAGAAAAATGGGCTATCACAAATCCATCCCCTTAGACGAAGACTGTCCTCAGTGTACTATACCCAAACTCACACTTTACAAGAGATTTATATACATTTCCCTTTTAAATTCATTTATATTTACATTTGCTTAACCAGCAAACAAAAATGGGTATAATACCCTTGACAACCCTCAATATTACAAAAATAATACTAGAACTCCTGAGGGATCAACTTTAATTATCAACATGGGGTTCGTACAAACTTAAGAGGTATCAATATTATATGTACAACAACCAATATATTCCACTTAGGTTGATCTAATGTAGTTGAAGAGAAGTTAAAATGCACAGAGACCACTATGCTATAGGAAATGCTCACGAAATTCAATGAATAGTATATATATATATATTATATTATATATAATATAATATATATATATTAGTATATATATATAGATATATTCTCATTCTAACTTGCAAGAAAGGAAACAACTAAAAGGGATCATATTCTATTGAATAAAATTAAATGAGAGAAGGAAAACCCTAATCTAATTGTAGGAAGGTAAATGACAAAAAGTAATTCTACTCTATTTTGCATAAAGTAAATCTATGCTAGTGCAGGGAAGTAAATGATTGAAATAAATATATTCTACTGTAAGAAATAAAATAAAACACTTCAAGAATGCTAGAGGAAAATCAATGCTACTCTATGGTGCATGATAAATCAATTATGCAGCTTAAAGAAGACATAAAAATAACAAACCCTAATTGCAGAAAGAAAGTTGCAGCTTCTGGTGCAATTTTGGAGGTGTTCTAAGGCAATCTACATATTGCTATAGGATGGCCCCCTATTTTTCTATAGGAAACATCCGAGGGAAAATTTATGAGGTCTAAAAGTGGTTTGAAGAGTGGAAAATATGGAGGGAGGTTGTGGAGGGGTAAATAGGTCCTTTCCAAGCTCATATACACCCAATGCATCAATCATACAAGGAAGAGGCAAAACATGGGGTCTCACGTAGCTTGGTTAGGTAAAATTTAGCTTATTGGTAGTTCACAAAGATGTAAGACAATGGGAAAAGAAGGTGATGTTGTGAGTGAATTAAATGCATAAAAACAACACTAATTTTTCCTATGAAATGATACTCTCGATTTGAAAGAAAAGTGCATGGTTAACTGATAAAATAAAGTTGCATAATCAATTGGTAAACTAATAATGTGTCGAGAAGTAAAATGATGGAAATGATGAGTTGAAATTTAAGTAAAGATTACTGCTACATAAAAATAAACAAAAAAAAAAAAAAAAACTATTTTTGTGCTTATGAGAACAAGGTACATAACCAAGCTTAGAAAATATCTCACTCAAAACCTTTCAAAGACAATACTTTTATCAAAGATGATATTTTCAACAAATCACAAATAAATTGAATACATGAGAAATAAATGTACAATGAGGGGGATTGAGCACCTGGCTTAGGCCCTAACCCAAGGAGACTCAACTGCCTTAAAAGAAAATCATACTGAGAAAAAAGGAGTGTTTTTCATTAATCTTCAAATTTCTCATACATGAAACATGAAAAGCTAAAATAATAGGCAGAACCATTTCTCTAATGATAAATATCTTCCTCTAGAGTTTTGAATCCCTATTAGGCTGCTAAGGTGACTAGGTGCTCAAAATTATACTAAAAAATCGAAGTGTCATAATCTTGTTAAAATTAGCTTTAGATCGAGGAGCTCGTTATTTTGATTCCAATGGTGCAAACGACACTCAAATATGAGCTCGTATGCAGAAGTTAGAGCAAGTCAAAATTCAAGTTTGACTTGCTCACATGGAAGGATTGGATGATGTGGAAAGATTCTTCAGTGAATTAGGAGGCACCAAGTGACAAGTTGTCATTGGACCCTGCATTTCACAAATCACATATCGGAGATGGGCTGGTGTTATAAATCGGCCCTAGAGCAAGCCGGGGTGTGATTCGAGAATCACAATCACACAACGACAAAGGGAGGTGTTACAAAATCAGCCCCTGATGGGATCAAGGTTGCGATGTGATCACATATCGCACAACGACAAAGGGAGGTGTGACAGAACCAACCCTCGGTGAGATCAGGGTTGCGATGTGATCGCATATCGCATATCACATGACATTATAGAATCGACCCCGGTAGGTTCAGGTTGCGATGCGATATTTCAATCACAAATTGCAACAAGGTAGGTCTCGCATTCATAAGGTTGTTAGTAGTCCACGATTGCGATTAGCGAAAGGATCCCGGACGTGATATGTTTATCGGTTGTAGTTAATATTTCCGTTTGGTCTATCACATCGCAATCGCACTTTGCCTGTCGCGTTCACAAACTATAAGGCACGTTGGTTTCCTCACCAATTGAGATTTGTGATGAACAGTTGACTGACATATTATGGCCCACCACGTGGCGAAATTTTCACTCATTTAGCATGTTTTTGGGGCTAATTTGTAGGATCATGCTGGAAATGGGGCAATTTGTGGAGCGAATATTGGGAGAACTAGGACAAGTCATAACTTCTTCAGTTTTCCACGAAATTGGATGCAAAAAGAGTCTAGATAACCATTTTTTAGTATTCTAAACTAATTGGAGCAGGTTTCAAAAGCATTAGATCATTGTAAACACATATTTTTACACTTTTGAGCATAATAGAGAGGCCCAAGCCATTGGAAGCTGAACCAAGGAGACGTAGTCCAGGAGAGGTGAACTCCTTTATCATGTGCTTGTTGTAATGTGATTTTGATGATGTTTTGCACATGTTTATGATGTTGTTCAGTTTCTGATTTATGTTAAATTTCTCATAAAATTAACATAAAAACTCTTCATTTCACTTGCAAAAACTGATGAATCCTTAAGCACAATGAAAGAATTTTGTTTATAATATGAGGAAGATCTTAGCATTGCAAATTAATATTATAAATCAGATCATAAGGCCCCTTATTTATAAAAAAAAATCTTGAGGGGAAGCCTCCTTGAAGGGAGGATTGCTTCCCTCCAAAATACCTAAAAATGTGGATCTAATTCCCTGGTGTTCACACAACTACAAGGGGGGTAGTAAATATCCTTGAGCCAGTTGAGTTTTGATTAGCCTATAGCAGGGGACAAGCCCCCATAATATTCACCTATTGGCTCCTACATTATTTGCATAATTTATCCTCAATATCTTGCGCATTTAATGCATTAGGCACACAAGGTATAACAATTATCTCTTAACGCTCCTAAGAACATATTAAATTTGAAAAAGACATTATCAAGTGCAAAAGAAAATGAAAAAATGCCAAAGGATGGTCATATGGGCCTTAAATTATACATATTTAGGAGGCCCATCATACCCCATACTGAAAATGTTTCTCATCCTTTGAGAAAACTAGTCATCTTGTTGCACCTCATTCATTGCCCTAGTGACTCTCCTGGAATTCCAAGTTGTTTCAGATGTGGTGATCCTCTCTAGATGAAACCCTGCATTCTCGTCAATCTTTGTCCACTCCCTTATTTACTTTGCCTTATACTTACTGTCCTATAGGCCCAATAGTAGAGGGGTACTGAACTTGATTCGAATTTAGTGGACTCCAAGCCTCTTGATGATTCTTTTATATATATGTGTTTTGTCCAATACATTTCTCAACCTCTCTGGTGAATGATATTATCTTATTATCAAACTTTGTGGAAAGCTATTCCACCAACTTTGGCGTGCTTGTAGGCTTTCATCCCCTAATAATGTAAAAGTACCTTCAAAATGAAGAATTGTCTGTTCTTGCTTTTTTTTATAGACAAATTCCATTTTAGGATTTTCTGCTATGATAACAATGATGAGGTGAGGGGATGATAGTTTTTCCTTGATCAAAAGTGGCTCTTCTACCCCTTGGACAAGATTCTCTTGATCTCTTCTGCCCTAGTTTCCTCATGGTTTAGCCATGAAGCTAAAGTCGTTAATTGCACATCACCAAGTTGAGAATTGGGGTCTCAAATATTCATGTTAGGTAATGCTAGATTATACATATAAAATTATGCAATTCTAGCCCTATCTTCAATGCTACATTTGAGACAAAAATAAATGAAATTACTTACATCTTATAGAGGAAGGTAACCTTATTGGTCCAGTGTCCTAATCTCAAACTAACACCACTAATATTTTAGGAATAGGGAATATGTTTGTGATGGTTGTCTGCAATGTGTAGCTTCCATGGATAAAGTAGCCATTGTGGCCATTTATTCTTCTTTCTCATGTAGCAACATTTGACTTTGATGCAACTGGGATTTCAACCCCTTATTTTCCTTTTGTATATGGTCTCTTATGTTTTCTTCATTGAACCTGAGGTTGACCATCTCTTCCCCAATTTTCCTCATATTTTCCTCCATAATGCCAACATCATCATTGCATTTGAACTTTTGCAATTTGCATCCATCTATAAGTTTTACTTCTCTCCTTCTCAAATTAAAATAATAGTTGAACTACCCGTCTCAATGCAAGCATAATAAGGTTTGAAGTTTAGTTGAGGATCCGGTTCTTATAGCTCTGGATTTTTTTCCTATAGTTCCATAGTATTTTTCTTGTAGTTTTGTCTTTTGTCCCTATGGTTCCACAATATTCTTTTGTAGCTTTGTGGGTTGTTTAGGGAGCATTGGTTCTTTAATTCTTAGCCTTTCTTGTTGAGCATGTGGCTCTTTTCCTTTGACTGATGTGGAGGTATCTCAAATTTTTGTTTCTCTTCTTTCTTAAACTCTTCCTCCTTATGGCTAATTGACTCCGCAATGGTGATTAGAGCTGGAGAAGGTGGTTGAGGTTTCTTTTTCCTTATTCTATTTCTCTTTCTTATTTTGAAGTGAAGGGGGGTTTCCCTTAGTTTCCTTACTTTGGGTTTTATTAGGGTACTTAAGGCTGCTAGGGTAGAAACAATTTCTTCTTCTAAATTCCCGTATAAGGTTCTCTCTTTCTCCCCCATTGTTCTTTTCTTTGGTGGCCTGAAGGATGTCTCAATAGCCTATGATTATTTCAACTTGATCTTGGCTAGCCCTTCCTCAACCACTTTTTCCTTCGCCTCTGTCTGTCCTTCTTCTTCCTTTTCTATCTCTTCCTTTAATTCTTTCTTTGATTCCTCGTTCTTAGCTTCTTCTTTTGTTTTTGTTTCAATTTTCTCTTTTATTTACACCCCCTCTAGATCAAATTGAGGTTGAACTTGGGTCTCTAAAAAGGCTTCTTTTTCCATGTCTATAAAATTAGTCCAAGAAACAAGGGTTTGCAGGCTTTCCAAGGCATCTAGGACTATCAATCTTATCAACCCATCGTGAGCTAGATAATGATGTTTTCCTTCTTTCACCCTTACGATCATTTATTTTATAGACTAAAGGAGGAAATGAGAGATCTTGAGCCTCTCTTGGGCAGGAAAATTTACTTGGAATCTAAGTCGATGGAGTAAACTAAACTGATATGCATACACAATGTTGATCCTTCCTTCACATGAGAATCGAGATATATTTGAGAAAATGGTAGGACATTTCATCCCATGGGTATGACAAGATCTCCCTCCTCACTCCATTTTTATCCTCTGGATTGCTCATTCTGAAGGAAGAAATTCTTCTTGGTTGTAGTGGCTTTATGTCTCTCTTATTTGTTCCATTTGACTCCCTTGGGGAGTGTGGTGACCCTACTGATAATTTCTTCATTTAGGTAGATGATGAGGCCTCTAACCACAATGATAACATCATGCCCTTCTAGTTGCTATATATTTGAGGCAAACACTTTTTATCATCAAATCCTCTTAGCCTCTCAAAAAAACCTAGCCATTGACAATTTGAAAAAATGTTCCTGACACCGGGATGTTGATGGATCCTGGAGGGCTCTGTAGGCTCTTTTTATTAAACCCCCCTCCGTTGGATTTAAAAACTTCTAAAATAGTGGAACAAGGGGTTTTCCTTTTTCTACTATAGGATCCCAGGGTTTCTTGTGCAGTGGAAGATGTTGAAACAAAGGAAAATTTGACAATTTGTTTTATAAGGTTGAGGGAAAGAAAAATTCAGAATACAATTCTTCTTTGTTCAATACACCCTATTCCTTCAACACACCAGTAAATGTGCAGTCAATTCACTATTTTTCCTACTAAAATTCAAAATTGTGAAAATTACAAAGTGTTGTTCTTGAGGATTGAGATGATTTCTTAAGTCCTTATATCAATTGTACGTGAGGATAAATTGCACGTTCACTCTTTCTGATGAGTTTCCTCTACTCCTAAAGTTTTTATGGCTATTCTGGTTAGAAATGAGCTTCCTATAGAACTTTGTGATTTTCCTATAGCACTAGTCTGTAGAACCTTGCAGCTTCTTATAGAGGCCTGCGTTGGAAATGTTTTGGTTGTGTAGACCTCCTATAGCATTTATGGGCGTCCTTTGTGTTTAAAATAAAATTTTCATGCAAGAATAAATTCAAGGGCCTGACTTAAGTGGTTATTCGTTGAGGTGATGGACTCAGCGCGCTATGTGAGTTGGCCCCCACCTACCACATTGAATTCCATGTTCCATAATGAGTAGGCATGTTGGCCCACCCTTTCGAGTTATCTACCCTTTTGTCTCATCTTCCTTCACACGTGTGGGTGACATTGGAGAAGAGTGAAGTTGTATTCCAAAAATGGCCGAGACTAATCTAACTAAGTTTGGCTTATACAACCTTTTCCTTCATACACTTCCAATGTTTTTTCAAGCTAAAATTAGTTCAAAGGAGAGGTTTTGAGGATTGCATACTTGGGTCTTACCTTTGATGTTTTCTTGTGGATGATATTGAGGTTGCTAATGTGACTACTAAAATCACCTTTAATGGTCTTGAAGCTACTTGTGATGATATCTGGAGGTTCTAATGCTACTACCATTGCTTCTAGAGGTATTTTGGAGTTTTTTATTACTGTTGCTACTACTCTGGTTTAGATGTTCGGAGTATTGTTGTTGTCGGTTGCTTGATTTTTTTGGTTGGCGGTTATTGAAGATCATGTAGCTTCTCAAATTTGTTTTCTTTGTTCTTTGAATATGGTGGAATTCATAGCTCCTCTAATTGATAATGTAGATTTGGGTCTGTAGGGCTTCTATAGACTGATTTAGGACTGTTTGGTTTCCTATAGTAACCATAGAAGCTCCTCATACTCATAATTTCTTCTAGTTGGAGCCTTTGGAAATTATTATAATTCAGGAGGAGGCTACTTGTGGTGATGGGGAGGCATTCTCTGTTGATGATTGGTGGAAAAGAGGTGAAAATTCGAACTGTTGTGGGTGATCAATGAAACAATGAAGGAAAAATTGAAAGCTGATGGGATGTATAGGTGCTAAGGACACCCAAAGACCTTATCCTTTTATCACAGATGGAAAAAATTCAGTTATGCACCTTTTTTCTATGCTTTGGGGTATCTTATTGCTTTACAAGATATTTCTTGTAGCAATTCAATACAATGATTAAAACAGATGGAAGAGAATCAAGAATAATGGAGGAGGCTTAGAAAAAGTGTGGGAATGACTCTAAAAGTGAGTTCTTGGATTGTAGGATGATCGTCTGGACTACTGCTAGAATTTTTTTGTACTTGTATCACTTTTAAAATAGATAAACAAAGGTGACCTTTTTTGTGTTTTCATTTCTTTCTTGTTTATTTTTCCCTTTTTTTAATTATTCTAAGGCCTACAGGCTGTGTCATAGAGGTTTCAACCTAAGTGGGTCTGCAGGTGCCTCAAGGGAGGTTTTCACTTGGGGATCTTTTATTATTATATTTATTTTTTATTTTCTTCAGGCTCATTGGCTTCCTCAGGGAGGTTTTCAACCTATGAGTCTGCCTTAAGTACCTCAAAGGAGGTTTTCACCCAGGGACCACCTTAAAATCCATCTTCTGGGCCCTAATATTGGATTGTGAGGAACTCGAGCCCAATTTCTTACTTTGAAGATCCAAATCCATATCTTATGGTAGGACTTTTGCTTCAGCTTCTTTCGAAGAGGAGCTAATCATCTCCCGTGGTAATGGATTTTGTTGATGCACTTCAAGAGACTTTTGTTTAACCTCTCTAGGGTTCTCGGATTTACCTTACTCTAATTTCATACTTAATTTAATGCTTATATTCTCTAGAGACTCTTTTAGGGAGGAGAGAGAGTCAAACCTATTTTTAGACCTAGGGATCTGGTCAAGATTTGAGGTACCATAAGGACTCAAATTTTTGTTTTTTGGGGGGATTTTTCTTGAATCAACTAGCTTTTTTTTAGAAGGGCTTTCTTCAAGAATTTTTGTGGCATTCATCAGATAATTCCTAATACTATTCCCTTATTGATGACAACATCTGCATCTAAATGGGACTTGTTTATAATCTAGAGATTGCTTCCAAACGCTATCCTGATAGTAAATATTTATGGAGGTTGGAAGAGACTGGAAGATATTCATTTAAACACAAACATGTGCATATGAAGTATACTTCCCTCTCTTGGTAGCCTCTAATACTTCGACATATTTGTCAATGGGATTACCGATGCCTTCAAGGGTTTCCTCCTCCCAATATTCTTTGGGGAGAGAAAAGATACATGCCCACACGAGGCTTCAAAGAAATCCTCCTTCTCCAGATTATAATACTCCTTCCAAAATCGCATGAAGAGTTCTACATTGCTGAAAAAATACAACCCTCCTTCAAAAACACTCGATCTATCTTCTAAGCTAGGGAAAATGTCTGTAAAAAACCCCTTGGCCTCTAACTCTAATTCTATTTGACCCTATGGGTTCCTTTTATTTTGTATCCACCCACCTTTTAAGAGGTCCATAATCCAATAAATTTGTATATCAGAGTGTGATCATGCATATATTGGATATATTCTTAGATATTACTAGATTTAACCTTATATTTTGGAACTTACATTGCTTTTGGTAGGCAACACCATATTTTAGCTTGCCACGATGCACACATTGGAGGGTTTGTTGCAAACCCAAAAAACCCACTACATCCAGTTGTTCTATGAAAATTTTGTTGAAGATGAGGAGATTAACATGGAATACCAATGGATCCAGACTCATTATGAACTCCCAAAACAATTTGACTAACGGAGGAGGTTGTGCTTCCTCTTAGGGAGCCAAGCATACATGGTTATGAAAAAAACTATAGAATTTATAGAGGAGAGCAAAAAATCTCTGTTAAATATATTTTAGTTACTATATTTTACCTTATCTTTTTTAATTATTTTAATTTTATAATTCATCCTTTTTAAAGTTATTTTCATTTTTATTATTAATTTTAATTTTAATTTACAATCTACCTATACTATTTTCATAAATATTAGAACAATCATATATATATATAGATATATATCAAACTCAGCCATAAAATTATAGTGATTAAAAAAATCTAAAGTAATTCATTATTATTGAAAAGTAATTAAAATACTATTTTAATTGTTATTGCCATCAAACACCACAAGAGTAGACCAAGTGATGGATGCCTACTGCATGCTCCTCAGTTTTTTATGGTCCATCCACTTTTAAGGTTGTTTTTTTCTTTTTTTGTTTTGTAGGATTAAATTTACTATAATTTTGCAATCTCTATATAATATTTCTTATAAATGAAATCAATAAATTATATATTATAATTAATAATTTTTTTTGTAATTTTGGTAGGTACCTCTCATATTTCCCGAGTTTTTTACATTCAGTTATTCACTCCCATTTTCCAGGGAAGGTAGCACAGAGAATTGAACCCAAGAATTCTGGTTCGGTGAGACTTCATTTCCACGCCATTGGCCCACTTGAGATACCCTTGCGGAACATAATATAATTAAATTAATCTATATCTATATATTATAATTAATTTAGTGAATAATAAATATTATGATATAAAATTAATCAATAATATTCTTGTAAAGTATTAAAGTGCTTATTAGTAATTTTTGACATTTTCACATATTTTCAGGGAGCATGATTCTATCACAATTTTTCTATCCAGAGAGGGATGTCACAAGTATTTAAGGGAGATCAATTACTAAATATTTTTCAACAAATCCCTCCAAATTACATGGAGTGTTAATGTTTCTAAGTAGCCATAAACAAGATGTAACAACCAACACATATATTATGTTTTTGTTTTCTCTTTCTTATTAGACTTTGATGGAAACATTCTAAATGTTAGAAAGATAGAATATAGAAAGTGATAGAATGTCAAAAGTGATAGAACCATATATTAGATAGATATTATATTTTAAGAGAAGCCCTAGGTAAAATTTTAGAAACATAATCTGAAAAATGTGGCAATATCTTTTGATACCCAGGTTTTCCCAAATTGGAATCATAGGCAATATGAGACATATATGGGCAATCATGCATATGTAAACAACTTTTATCCTAATGAAATCTTGTTGATTTTTTTTCTATATTATATATATATATATAGACACACCACAATGTTCATTTTGAAATACAATGAATGCTAATTTATTATAATTCAATAAAAATCATTGTTATTAATGATTATTATGATAAAAAATTATAATAAAGTTTAAACATTTATTCCTTAATTTTTATTGGATCAAAAATCGAAGAATAATTCCCCACTAAAGAAACATCCAAAGGAATCAACTCCTTTGTTATATATATATATATATATTATATATATATATATTATATATATAATATATATTATAATATATATATATATAATATATATTATATTATATATATATATATAATTCGAACATGTATTATAGAATGTCATGTTTACATATAAGTTCTAATGAGCATTATAACCAAAATATGGCGAAATCCCACAATAAACCAATCTACTGGAAAGCATAATATCTTATCATCACAATACAAAAGGGTGGAAATCATTATCTCCAATCGTCACAAAACCAAGGATAACTACAATATATGTTCATGATACAAACTAAAAACGTAAAAACATGTAAACATCATCAACAATTGAAAACCAAAAAATGAGTGAACATCATCACCAACTGTAGAGTGTAGATCTATCACAAGCATATAACCAGCCTTGAAATAGCCAAAGACATAACAAACCCCTTAATGTAATGGAAAGAAGTCAATACATTGTGTTTGACCTTGCCGATAAGCTGAATATTTGATCAGCCCAAGTGTCATACCAAACCCTTTCTTTGACAATGCGTCAGTCTCCCTGTTAAAAACCTTATGCAAATGTGTGAAGGTAATCAAATGAAATACTTCTTTAATCTTGCAAATCTTATGCATTCGGTGACCAAGGAGGGGAGGGGCGAAAGTAGTTCCTTTATTGATCCATTCTATAGTCACCTTTGAGTTGTCGAAAAATTGTGCCTCATCAATATTTATCCATCTTGCATAGATAATCTCTTCTCTATTGTTCATCCTGAACCCTCCATTCCAACAAAAGTGGAAAATATAGTTTGCGTTAATAATGAGTCGGGCACCACATCCATAGGTAGAATTTTGTGCAACCCCATTGAAATGTCTAATTGGAAAGGATATCGATAGATCCATGATAGTTAAGATCCTTGGAATCTTGTAACATCCTTGGTTAAAAATCCATATAATAAAGTTAATAAAGGAAAAATAAGACCAAGGTCATGGGACATGTATTCCAAGTTGAATGTTGGGAAAAAAATAGTGATGGGGATCACTGGTGAAAAATAAATGGCTATGGAAATTGGCAAAGGCATTGACAAAGGAAAAGAGGCATTAATTGACATTTTAATTATGAAATAATGGAAAAATGGGAGAAAAGGAAGGTGAAAGGTCACATAATTATGTGTGAGGAAATTTGAAGGAAGAATAGAGGAAAATGAAGAAAATAGAGATCTCGATGATAAAAATTCTTCTAGGGATCAATTCACAACTTTTGTCAGTTAAGAGTTTGGCATTCTCATTCTATTCTCTCTATCTCTCTCATACTCTTTCACACTTAGATTTTTCTTGGAGCACTCTTGGAGGATTTTGGCATACTTTGGCTTTTGAAAAAGAAGGAAAAGGAAATGTAGGAAAGTGCAAGGGGACAACAGGATCAACAGCTACAGTGGGTTTGATTTGCAGGTACTGATTTGCATGTATGGTTTCCTTGCTAGTTTTGGCATGAATTGTATATGCATATAGTTATTTGGTTATGATTTGTCATTGACATGGAGGAATTCTTGGATTGGCAGTGGTTTTGCCTAGCCATGCTATTTCCTGGATAGCCATGGTGTTGTGGGTTTTCGCATTTGTTTTCTAATTGGTGCTCATGTTCCTTATGGATGTGGTTTGAGTTATTAGTTCATAGATCCTTGGTTGGACAAATTCTCTAGAAGCCTTGGAACAACTTGGGTTGAGTCACTAGTCTTGGAATCCTTGGTTGTAAAAACACTCTAGATCCCTTGGTGGGTTGAGTTTCTTTTCCTGAAGCCTTGGTTGAGAAAATTCTATAGAACCTTGTGATAGTTGTCGGTTGAGTTACTAGCCTTGGAGCTGGGTTGGACCAAATGCTCTAGAGAATTGGACAACTTGGGTAGAGACCAATCTGGTGATGGTTAGTGATGTCTGACCATGAGGTGAAATCACTAGTTGAGGGTTGAGGTTGTTTGGCCTCTAGAAGCCCTGGTTTGATTTTGGTTGGTTTATTCCATGAGATCCCACATTTTCACGTTTGGAATATGGCACGAGGGCGATTGGATGAAAGAGAGATTTGGTTCAGTCCAATTTATGGTCGAGTGGTACGTGGAATTCCCTAACTTGGTTGGATTTTTCATATGTTAATCAAAGATATTTTCCTCTTGTAGTTCATGGGTATTTATACTTGTTATTATGTGTCTTTGATGGTTGTCATATCTTTGTTATTATTATGGTTATATGTTGGTTGTAAGGATGGTTTCATGACATATTTTAGTTATGGATCTTAACATATTTTGATTGGTAAATGAATGGTTATTGAATGCATGACCTAATAGATATTTTATCATTTATTATGAGAGGGAATTAGACCTTCTTAATGATTCTCAGATAAGTATGAGACCCCTATGTTCAGATATGCATTTATGTCCTGTAGATTTCATGTTCACAATGTGTTTGACGAAATGACTGTCATGGTTAGGTCTAGTTAGGTCAAGTCCTTGATCATTTTTTCTGTTAGAGGATTTTTATTTGTGTCATTTATTGTTTTTGAAAGTCTCATCAAGTTATGGGTGGTGGTTTGGATTCAAACCCTAAAAAGGTGGCTTAGTTTTCAGGGTCGCAGGCTCAGAAATGGATAATTTAGACTATAGTCACTGGGAGGCAGGGTCATTAGAGTGACTAGAGGGTTACAGTCAATGGATTTCCTTTTCATCAAAGCAATTAGGTCTCCAAATCATTGGAAAAGAAATTTAACTCAAGTTTTGGGCACTTAGAGTGGTTGTTTAGCTCTTGGGGGTTCTGTAGCTCCTGAGAAAGGTTAGTAAAGTTTCAGTTTGTCGATTCCACTTCCTTAACTATACTTAGGAGGTTGAGTCAGGTCATAGGAGCCCTCATCTCATGTTTACCCTGGCAAGCTGGTAAAAGTGGGTTGAGCCATATCATAGTAACTCTTTGTCACACATTTACCCAGGTGGATCGGTGAAATTACATAAGTATGGGAGGAGGAAGTTACAAATATTGTGTCTAGGAGCTCGTTCATATTCCATATAATAGGCACATATTTTAGAACCAATACGACCAATATTATAATGAATTCCTTCAAAGATAAAGGCATTCCACCCTTATGAAACATGCCTTAATATGTGAGTAGCACCAACTTGCATTGATCTAGATTCTTTGTAAAACATATATCCAAGAAATAACATAAAAAGGAAATTGTGTGAATAAATGTATAACATTCTCATTCGAGCCATGGCATAAGGTGCACCTCCTAGGGTCCTGAAGTTCGTGCCTACATAAGTTGTCCTAGGTGAGAACCTAGTTCCTCCATATAATCCAGCCGAACAACATAATTTTTTTTGTCACATGCCAAGTCCAAATCTTTCAAAATGAACACTTAAGTTCCAACCTGCCAAGGGAGGAAGAAATGAAATCATATATACCTTTGATAGAGATATGTTCCATAGATAAACCTCCATGCCAACATAGTTGATCATATTCATGGTTCGATGTAGTTCCTTCCATTGAAAATTGGTAGATATACCTATTCCATATGATAGAGAAGTCATCATTGATAACTAACTCCATCGCATCCATCAAAATGGGATATAGTTGTAGAGGATCCCACCCCTTCTTAATCTGGGAAATGTGAATAATACCTCTATCTGGAAGTTGTTTTATGATCTTGTATGGAATCATATATTTGCCCGAGAGACCATATATGGGATCTATACCAATATTAGATGCCTTGCTCGAACCAATGTACCAACAAATGTAATTTCCTGATATCTATATTCTGGTTGCCATAAATCCCCTCCAAATGTATGATCCATATTTAGAACATATAGCTCCTTGCCTGATCCATTCTTGTGTATCCATGTTCTTTCAATATTTACCCTTGATGATTGCATGTCATTTTCTAGAACTAGACTTGAACCACTAAAATATTTTTGAAATGAGTTTCAAGTTGAAATGTTTAGTATTTTTGTACCCCACCCATCACATTCCTTCATCTTTGTAATAACATCCATGCTAACCATATGTATTTTCCTACTCCCCTTTACAACTGACCAGATGAAGTTTGCAATTATTGCATCTATTCTCTGGATGATCTCTCTGGGAAGCCTATATATGTGCATCCAATACACTCATATATTCTGCAGGACTGATTGGATAAGGATTAATCTACCATCGAGGGACAACCATTTGTGAGACCAAGTGGAAAGTCTGCCCCTAAATTTATCAATGATCCATTGCCATTCTGCTAAGAAATGTCTATTTGGTTTCATACGGAAACCCAAATATGTGAATCCTGCCTCCATAGGAGAGCAAGAAACTCCTAAGATGTCAAAAATATCCTCGACTTGTTCCAGCTCTAGTGTTGCATATATAATCATGGACTTGGAGTTGTTCATAAATAATCTCAGGGAAACTGCGAAGGTCGTAATGATGTGTTGGAGGATCCATTGATTTACTGAAACTTGTCCAAATAGTAATACATCATCAACAAAGATAAGGTGTGTGATAGGCACCTGTAAATTGAATTGTAACCTAGGAAAAACTCCTTGTGGGTTTGCCACCAAGATCTGTCTGATGAGTTCGTCAATGATCAATAAAAACATCAAGGGAAATAACAAACATCCCTATCTTATGCCTCTAAGGGCATGGAAGAAACTAGATGGTATGCCATTTATTAAGACTGCATAGCTTATCGAAGAAATCCATGCCATTATCCATTCGACAACCCCCACTGAGAGTCCTATATTATGCAAAATCATCCTAAGGAACATCCTCTCCACACAATCATATGCATGATGTAGATTCTACTTTAAAATGATGGGGTCCTTTAAACGTGTCTTCATAGAATGTAGTGCTTCTTGTGTTACGGTGTCTGCAACTTTCATTTGCTAATTTTTTTAGAGGCCAAATTGTTCGAAAGATATGTGAACTGAGAGACATACGTTCATCCAATTTGTAATGATCTTAGAGATCAATTTGTAAACAATGTTACAAAGTGATATGGGCCTGTAATCCTGAAAATTCTTAGGGATGAATGATTTAGGAGTCAATACAATTAAAGTCATGTTAAATGCATCTGATACCTTTTGGAAATGTTAAGACTCCTCCACCATGTTTAATAGGAATGTACCCATGATCTCATGAAAGTTCGAAAAAATCTCGACGGTCCACTCGTCTGGACCAAGTCATTTTTACTTCGAGAACAATTTGAGAACTATGTGAATCTCCTCCAATGATATAGGGCCCTTGAAAGATTGGCCATCCTCCTCTGAAAACATCTGAGCGTAATATCCAGTATATGTTAGCTGGTTATCAAAATGGACACTTTCCCTAGCTTAAAAAATCCCCAAAGTACTCAATTTCCATCATGTCAATACCCCTTATCTTTGTAGCTTTTCCACCCGTTCCATCTTCGATATCCCAAATGGTGTCCAAAGGAATAAACTCTACAGATATAATAAAATTTAAACATTTAATCCTTAATTTTATTGGATCGGAAATCAAAGAATAATTCCTAGCCAAACAAGCATCCAAATGAATCAACTCTACACACATAACCATCAATTCACTTCTTCTTTGCCTACATTTAGATTCATGGCCTGCTAGATTATTTTTTTTCAGAGGAAAAAAGCATTGGTATATATTATGAAAAAGGTATCTAGTACATCTATTAGAGATTGTTCAAAATAGACCCTAGCATAAGGGAGATTCCCATCACAAACTAGACGAATTGTTTCAAAATAATTAAATACCCCTACTACCCTAAAAATTCAGTTCTTTACAATACCCTATATCATATTGAAATACCAAAATAGACTTGTTTATATTCATCATTATTAGACTAAAAACATAGATTATGGAAGTAGAATCACACCCTCTTCTTAGTTATGTTATCCTCAAAGTACCTGAAATTCAAAAAGCGCTAACAACAACATTTAGGCCTCTTTTGATAAAGCATCTGCAACCATGTTTGATTCTTGGAAGATGTGTTGGAAAGATATATTCTAAAAGATTGTTTAAGAGATCTGATATGATCCAACCAACAACTTAGGTTTGGAGGAGTGAAATTAGTGTGCCCCAGAACACCATCAATGAAACTTTGAATCTCCATATATATGAATGCATTCCAAAGGCCTTCTCTTGGCGAACTAGAGCAATCCCCATCGGGCCAATATCTCTGCTCTTTTATTTGTACGGCGTCCACCATGCCAGGTTAATTTGTAATGTGTACTATTACACATTTTGAGGCATGCCCCATAGCCACAAAAACCACCTTGTTCTGCTCCAACACAAAAGCTTGCAGGAAACTAAATATGTGGGGAAATATTACAAAAATGAAAATCTTAGATGGTCGGAGTGCATTCGACCTGTGTGTCCATCCATTTCCTAATGTTGTATCATATTTTGTGTATACTAATAGGAATACCTTCAAAAATGCAAAATTTACTTGCACACCAGATATCCTAGAACAAGAATAAAGGAACTGATTTATGCTGACCCCCGTCCAAACCCACCAATAAAGGCATCGTTCTACCAAGTGAAACTTTCTATATGGAATATGATAAAGTTGGAGAACCCATAGCCATACTGATGAGGTTGTTGTGAACTGTAGGAAAAGATGTAGTCTTGTTTCAATTAACTCTCGACATAGGGAGCACCAACTTGGACCTTGGAATCCCCTCTTGCAGAGATTTTCCCAGGTCAATATTTTAGTATACCAGGCCAACCAAGTGAAAAGTATTATCTTCAGGGGAAATCTCCACTTCCATACTTTTTGAAACCAACATGGATTTGTCAAAGAAAATTTTGTGCACATATTATACTTGTATATGTCTGCGACCACCATAGCCCCCTGGTGAAGTTTCCCACCCCAAGTGAGAAAGTCCCCCTTCTCGGCTTTGCTAAGACCCACCTTTTTAAAATCATGTAAATAACAATTCCAAACAATCTATCTTTGACCATACAAGCCAATTTTTGCTGCTTCTTTCTAGATTGGATATTGTCTGCTCTAATGCCGAATGACTTGTTCCAAGAAAATGTAACCCTTGGCATGTAGATAGTCAATCTTATCCTTCGGAAGTTGTGAAGTTGTATTTAAACCCAAGACTTGATCAATCTTGATTAAAATGTGATTTCCTTTGACGAAATACCGTTTAAGCCTTTGTAAAAACCAACATTATGAAAACTCAACCAAATGTAAGATCCAATTTTTATGCCTATATTACCCTCTCTGAACCAATTAGTGGTGCTCTTCCTTTTCAAGTACTTCACCAAAATGATATCCCTCCATATACCATCACCGTATAGAGCCCTCCATAGAGATTTAATCAACAGAGCCCAACCAAAAACTATCATATCCAAGATGCTCCAATCCCCAAATTATTTTGGTAGAGTGATCATTTCCCATTTAATCAAATTATATTTCTGTGACTCACCAGTGCCCAACCATAAGAAGCAAGAGAGGATACTTCGAATTTTGAAAATAATAGACGAGGGAATTGCAAAAACATTAGCCCAATATACAAATATTTGTTGTAGAAAAACTTGTATGAAGGTAAATATCCCTCCTAATGAAAGCCACCTGTGAGTCCAACCATGTAGTCTATGTTGAAATTTGTCCATAAGCCAAATCCAGTCCATCGGCTTGTAATTGTTTGGATTTAGTCTGAAGCCAAGGTAAGTGAAACCTTCGACCAAAGGTTTGGAACCAACACCAAAAATACCTACAATGAAATCTATCTCCTCTCGGTCGCCATTTGAAAACATAAACAACGACTTACTACCCTTGGCCACCTTCCCAGATGCCTCCCCATATCACATAAAAATATAATGTAGTACCATCCATTGTGTTCTGGAGACCATCCCAAAGGTAAGAATATCATAAACAAAAAACAAATGTGAAATGTTGACCCTATTAGCCACTCTGAGACCACTGAAAATACCCAATTCATTTTCCTCATTAATTTTCATACTTAGACCATCCATGACCAAAATGAAAAGTAATGGCGAAAGTGAAAAATCCTGTCTCAATCCCCTTCCCACCCAAAAAAACTCGATGGATATCCATTAATCAAAACAACAAACCACACTGAGGAAACACATGCCATTATCCAATCCACATTGTGCAAAACAAGTCCAATTTTAGTCAAGATAAGGCACAAGAAAGACCAATCGACATAATCATATGCCTTTTGTAGATCTACCTTCATAACCACTGCCTCCAGATTCTTAGTGTGAATGGAATGAATACATTCTTGAGTTGTGGCAATAACATCATGTATCAAGCGATTATGCAGGAAGTCAAATTGCTCCTGGGAGACGTATTTAGAGAGGGTTTATTTGATGCGCTCTACTATAACCTTAGAGATTAATTTGTAAGTAATATTACATAGCGATATTGGCCTAAAATCCAAGAAGGTGGAAGGACATGCTTTTTTCATAATAAGTGTGAGGAAGGTGGAGTTTATGGCCCTTGAAATATGTCAAGTAGTCCAATATTCTTCAACCAGATCCAGGAGGACTTGTCCCATTAAATCACAAAAAATGTAAGAAATTTTCCACGGTCCAACTGTTTGGGTCTGGACATTTGTCCTTCGCAAACAAATTCAAGACCAGTTGTACCTCCTCTAGAGAAGCATGGAAAAAATGCCTCATTTGATTCCTCATTAAACACGGAAGGATAGTCTTCCATTCCCCAAATTTGATTAATGATGTTAACCCCAACTTGATCCTTGTAAGAATCCTCAAAGAAAGAGACATCCTCTCTCTGAATATCACCTGTAGAATAAAAATTCTCCCCATTTTTATCTTTAATGTGCCAAAGTGCATTGATGTTTCTCCTATGATTCGAAAAATGGTGAAAGAAATGAGTATTCCTATCACCTTCACAAAGCCATAATGTCTTGCTCTTGAAACGCCAGGTATTTTCTTGGACCTCTTAGATGTTCCTCTTCATGACCTCCAGTTCTTTAAGCCATTCTAATAGTGAGTGAGAAGGTGCCGCCTATTCCATAGACCTACCAAGTTTAGCAATTTCTTCAACAATCCTATTTAGTTCCAAAAATAGGAGATTTTGTTATTACGCTCCCAAGTCCTGACCTGACACTTCATAATACTAAGCTTCTGCATGATCACGTTCATGGCAGATGCCCTGGGCTTCATCTCCACCATTCACCAAGTAGAATTAACCAGTTTATTAAAATATTCAACCTATAACCACACTCTGTTGAATTTGAAATGGATTCCCTTATGCACGATCTCCTTCCACCATTGAAGCACAATTAGAAGGTGATCAAAGTCAAAAGTAATTTCAACCCAGGATTTCATATTTCCTGGTAATTCCACCAAATTCCCATGAACCAAAAAATAGTCCAACCTTTTCCCAATATGCTCCTCCCCCACCTTGTCATTATGCCATGTAGGAGAAACAGGGTAAGGGCAGATGTCCACGAGGTGATTATCCACAAATAGGTCTTGTGGTTGATTTTCCAAAGGGTCCTTTCTACTTCGAAACCACAACACTCCCCCATTGTCAAAGTGGAATTGAAATCCCCTAAAATAATAAGAGAGGCTATATTCAATATATCACAAGCCTCTGACCGATTCCAAAATGAAAATCTCTCCTTATAAGGAGCATAAAGGTTTAAGATATGGAATTGAAAGGATACCCCCCTAAAGTGACCTGACAACAAGATTCCTGCAAAGAATTTGTGGGCTTTCAGATTAGCCCACTTGCGGTCCCATAGCGCCACAAGTCCACCTGAAAGCCCACTAGAGCTCACAACCACCATATGCCAATCCATACATGTAGACTGGAAGTATACAAAAATCTTAACATAATCCACCATCGTTTCTTGTAAAGGATAATGCAAGGCCGAATAGATAGGAATATATGTTGCAGGGATAATTTCTTAGTGGCATCCCCTAGGATGCAAAGGTTGAGTGATAGGAAATTCATTAGGGAATCTCGTCCACAGGCACATTTGCTCTAAGGGACCAATAGTCGAAAGTTGAGATAATGGGGACATCTCTCAAGTCTAAAGTACCATGAAAATCCAGAGTTTTGGCTGACGCTCTACCTCTAAAGTGTTTGCTCCCCTTCCCCCCCCCCCTGCCTACAAACAATGATGTTTAGGGATGAGTCAGGACCAATGACTGAGGGGTTCAATTGTTGTTTACCCTTGTGAATAGTTAGAGCAGAGGGATCCATCATAGGGTTTAACATAAAAAAAAATCAAGGCTGCTACTCACCGAGTTGTGGGGAGAGGATTCTCGAATCGAAATTACAGAGTAAAGAGGACCTGCTTGGAGGGTGATCTCAACCAGGTAGCTCAAGAGGAGGGACAATAGGACGACAAGGAGCATCAGGGATGGTGCAAAGGGTTTGCAGAGGTCCAAGGGGACTCTGAAGAGGGAGGAGGAGCATTTGGAAGAGGAGGGTCACTGCGCCCAACCAAGGAAGTTTGTGGAATACATCCCCCCAATTTCTCAAAATAATAACCCACTCCCAACAACCACTCAGACGAAAAGGTGGGGGAGTAGGGGGGAGATATAGAATAAGAGGAAGGCAAAAAATCTCTATGCAGAAGGGCATCATCAAATATAAGAACAATACATTTTCCAGAATTGAATCGCAAATTATCAGAAGTCATCTGTCCATGCTGTCCACGCCCACCCTAATGCCTAATGTCTCCTGCGAAGACCTGAATTCTCCGAGGGCATCTGTCAATAAGGTGTCTCATATGATGACAGAGGAGGCACCTAAAAGGAATTCCCCAATAATCCAAGCGTTATCTAATCCGAATCAGTCCCTAAGCCAAATTAATGTTTTCTGGGAGACCTCCTGATAATTTGATTTTGACCAGGATCCATGTAGATGAAACAACCTATAGAGTTACCAATCTCCGTGAATGCTTGACAAGTCTAGAATTCGAGCAGCACATCGAGAAGTTTCACCCAAACCAAATTATTTTTAGGAGTATCCAAGAGGGGATTAAAACTGCCATACCAATTATTAAGTTGGGGGAAACAATTATATATATATATATATATATATATATATATATATTATATATATATAAATAATAAATAAACACATAGAAATATGTAATTAATATAAACAATATTATTAATCACATTCTTATTTTAGTGATGGTATTTAATATTACACTATTTATTAGTTGTTTTTATTTTTGTGATAAAATCCTATCTTGTTATTCTTTTAATTAAACTATATAAAATTGAACTACTAACTAACTACTTATGTAATTTTATGTAATTGTAGTATTATTACCCATTATGAAATAATAATTAAAAAAACTCAACATTATTAAAATCTACAGACTAAGATTCTATTTCTCATCAAAATCTTAAAAGTTATACGTTAAGATTATATTTTATCATCAAATTCTTAAAAAATTACGCGTTAAGATTATTCGTTAAAAATTACTCCCCTTCCATCCCTAATTAGTTGTCAAAGAGGCCCATACCTCACTTTCCTTTCTTTCAGGGAACACCTTCTCTTCCCCTAAAACTGCCGGATCAAAATTCTAATTAATATAAAAAAATAAAAAAATTCATCCCACCATGAGCAAACGGTCTGCAACAATAATTAATTATGTATAATAAATAGTTGAGTATATTCAAAGAAAAATAAAAAAGGTAGAATTCAAATACATGTCTGAGGTCATACGTCAAAGCGATATCAACATCAAACAGTCCAAGATAATGAAAAGCGGGGCCTCCTAATTTTATATGGAAATATAATGAAAAGCGGGGCCTCCTAATTACAATTGCGCAATATATTTCTTTTAAATAATATGAAATATTTCTTTTAAGTATACGTGATTCCAAATTTAAAAATAATAATAAGAATCATTAAAGCTACCGAACATGGCGGCTAGATGCGTACGGACTAGTTAACTGTCGTTCAGTGCTGCATCTCGAGGCACAGAGGTTGTTGCGTCCATAACCTCTGTACGCATTTAGGCCACGGACATGTCGACAACGACACTCTCAGACCTAGGCGGAGGCCCACTACGCCCCGATTCTTCATGCCCTACTTCGTCTTCTTGTAACGCCGATGCTGAGCCACCGTTCACACTATTCTTCTCGTTGCCCTCGCAAGCGACGCTCCTCCTGCAAATGGGACAGTTGGAGCGCCTGGAGAGCCAAGCGTCGGCGCACTGCACATGGAAGGCATGGCTGCATGCCGGGATCACGCGGCACCGTTGCCCGCTCTGGAAAGGCTCCAGGCAGACCACGCACTCGGCTTTGCCGCATCCCGATGGGCACTCTTCTCCTTCTTCTCCTTCGTGGCATTCGACGGTGGGTAGCCGCTGGAGTTCAGTCTCCGAAAGGCCCTGCTGCTTGGGAAGCTTGGCGTTGTCCTCTAATGGCCGTCGCCGTCGCATCTCGTGCAAAAAATCGTAAGAGACGAGCCACAGGTATGCCATCAGTACAATCCCGATGGCCGCGCAGAGAAACAGCAGCGACACCAGCACCGCTAAAACCATGGCCGTTATCATGGTTCTCCTACAAAAACTTGTATGTATTTCGTCTCACAAAATGATATAAGAGAAAAGAAGAGGGTCTGAGATGGATAGAAGGGAAGGCAGCTGGGCGGGCTGTTAAATCCTTTAATTCTGCTACAGTGTGATGCTAAAGCCAAAAGCCCACCCAAAAGAAAAATTGAAAAAACCGTCTACATGTAAAGTAACAATGTATAACCCCGACCATCCATTTAAAATGTCCTAAATTTACGATCGCTGATTTGACACGTGGACGCTCTTGATGTGCTGTAGCGCGTGAATGGTTCTGTCACTAAATGTCAGGAGTTTTTGTTTTCTAATTAAATTAATAAATAAATTATTATTTTAATCACTCCACTACACTTATATATTAAGTTATTTTTCATCATCCTTCATGATGGAAGAGAAATCTTGGAGAAAAAGATTGGATCCATATTCATGCTTCACACTTTAGAGATTGAATCCTTGGATAAAGATGGATTTAAAAATTACAAATTTCATCCTTATCAAAACTCGATAAAGTTTTGATAAGTAGTCATTTAAAAATGGCAAGTTGATTTATACCAGTGGGAATCTGATTATTCACGAACCTTATGTAAATCACAATACTTGTTCAAGCGTGAAAAGCTCTATTTTTGGACGACCACATCTATCGTGATTTAACATTAAAGTTTAGTAATGGGAGCCACCATTTACTTATTTGACTTTCTCAGTATCCTTATTATGTTGAGTGTATTATATTAATTCATGTGGGTAATAAATGAAACAAAATGAAATGATATTTTAAGGTCTACTAAATTAAAAATAGTCTATGAGAGAGATTATTAGTTTCTTGTTTTTAGTTTTTTGCAATTTAATCATTTTCTGATTCAAATTGATGATGAGTTGACCTAACCTTCCAAGAATCCCCTCGCTAAAAAGACAATGCCAAGAAACTGATGCTAACATAACCTACAAAAGAGTAATAAAACTTTAACTGGTTAGTTGTATTACCTTTATAGATATGTTAGAATAGGACATGATCATTGATTACTATTAACCTATAAGATTTTTTTTAGGTGTCACAATTATATTGTATACATCTTGTGGTGGCTAGGGTTTAGTTGGTTACAATTTTGCAACAACCACCATTAAGTTTGAAGTCACCATTATTGTTATTGTTCTTGTTGCTACCCAAGCTACGTTGGTTTGCTTGCTTGCTTGTTTTAGGGTAAGCATTGAAGAAGTTTAGTTCATCTCCATTGCCACACTTAGCATGGACACACCTTCCAGTCCTAAGGAGGAGGTTTCATTTCCTTGATTAGATCTTCAAATCCAACTAATGAGAAGCATCTAATGAAGATCAAGTTTGTAAAAAGGTAGAAATCATCCTCGAGTTGAATATTTTGTTTCCATAACTAAAAAGGAGAGTCATTATTTTTCATGAGAAAGCTTTAATTGGAATGTTAATAGGTCTTTAGCCCAATCCTAGAGTAATGCAGACATGGATTACAAGGCATCAGAATGTTCAAGGTAAAATATTTGATTTTTCTTGTGGCAGAGGTTTCTTTCTATTTAAATTTAGTAGCAAGGAGGAGAGAGGTCTAATCTTCATATTGGCTCCCTATTTTACGAGATCCAAGGGAATGTTCTTTTCCTATTGGACCCTTGATTTTGATTAGAACATGGAAATCTCAATTTCCCTTATATGGGTTAGGCCGTCAAACCTCCTAATCATCTTTTTGGAGGAATCCTCTCATAAAGATATTGGAGATAAGATAAGCTACTATATTAAGTAAGCTAAGCCAAAAGGACATATTTATTCCTAGACAATAATTTGCATGGAAAACGATTTAGAGAAGGACCTTCTAAAGACGATACAACTCATTTTGCAGGGTTGGAGTCATCTTCAAGCCCTTTACTATGAGCAGACCCCTTTGAAACATTATTCTTGCCGTGAGTATGGCCACTTTGCAAATATTTGCCTAAGAATCCAAGAAATCAAACACCCTTTAAAACATTCTCTAACCTATAAGAATAAAAATGAGCAGGAATCTTTCAAATAGGTATCTAGAAGACATAAGAAGTAGAGGCTCAAAGGGCCACAAATCATAAAAAGAGCCTAGTCTATCTTATCCATTCCCTCCAACAATAGATTTGAAGCTCTTGAATATCTAAAGGATACAAAAGAGGAAAGAGTCAAGACAAATCCATAAAAGACTCGTTTATATCCTAAAGTTGGATCATCTACCAAGACCCAAGTGGAATTGGAGTAGAAAAATATCAAAACACACAAAATGGAAAACATTTGTGGTAAGAATGGAAACTGCCCTATAAAAGGAACCATAAGAACAATAGGAGATAGAGGAAGAAAATGAGGAAGAGGAGGAATAAATGGATGAATAGGAAGATTCAAATATGGAATGAGAAGCATGACCATCCCACTATGCAATCTCCCTTCCTTAGCTGAAAACCTGAACAAAGACTAATGTCCCTCTCCCTCGTTAACAAGGGATATAAATCAACTCATGAACAATGAGAGAAATTGTTGAAATCAATTATTCTCTTGGATTATCATGTAACTTTAGACTCTACCCTATTTAATGGGGGGAGAGCTCTCCAAAGCAATGATTGTGTTCATTTTTGCAGTATTCTATACAATAAGCAAATTATGAAAATTTATTCTTCTAATTAGGAAATATCACTTACCACACAAAACATAATTTGGATCACTCCCCTTGTTGGGGCCTTGGTTTTTGCAGGAATTAAGAAGTTTTGGCAATGAGTCAAAACAATGGCAACAAGTGGCAAAAGTGGTCGTTAGAGAGTTGTGGGAATAACAACCATGAAAAAGGAAGGAACTCGTGGAAGGCTGGCAGTTGTGGAGGGATAGTGGAAGGAGTAAACACAACTGAGTGGGAAAAGAGGAAGGACAATCGAGGAATGGAAACATCTGAGCAAGGGAGAAGGTGAAGATCCTGAGGAGGAACTGCCAATCTAGGTTGGTGCATAGAGAGAAGGAAGAACAAGTCAAATGACAGAAAGGAGGACGCATAATGGTTGTTGTTGTGGAGCTAGGAGAGTCGCTCTGTATCTATTTTTCATATGCTTATGTATTGTTCTATCTAGAGTTTATGTATGTTAGAAAAGAGGCCTTGAGCCTGATGTAATGCATTCGCTACTCAGATTAATGATGAAGACTGCTACTGGGACCATCGTGTGTTAGCTGCATGTTAATATGGTTCTTTAAATTTTTTATGTATGCATATATTTAAGTAATATCTCTTTTACAACATGTATGGCCTATTGTGATTAGAATTCCTTATAGAATGATTATGTGTTCTTTGCTTTTTGTTTCTCTTATATGATTCTTCCCTATACTAGATTCCATCTCCTATCTAACTAAGGTCGCGACACGCCTCAGGTAAGACTCTTTACCCATTCTAGGTAAGGTGAAAATGTCAGCCTTGTGCTAGAGTACAACGGAGCTTTGTTGGCCCTTGTGCTCAAACACAAGGTCTCGACCCTGTTGTTATTTTTGTGCCAACAAATGGTTATGTTGTCGGGACCCTGAAATTTCAAAAGGGGATTTGGAATATGGTATTGAGGATCTTTAAGAAAGGACTACAAAACTGGTGGAATGAGAAAGTGGACCAATTTTTCTCTCGGCAAGCTCAACTCCATCGATGAAGTATCGGGAAGCTGAAAGAGGAAATCTTGTACTCAGAACCGGTTAGTGATCAATACGAGATCTTTTGGTGCAAGTTTCCAAAAGAACTTTACAAATGGTTGTGGACATTGCAAGTGAAAGGAAAATCTAGTGGAAAAAATCCATCTTGTTGCACCTGGACTCAAGCAGACCTTATTGAGCTACACCACCTTGATACAGCTCTGATGAGAGTGGAATATTTCTGCGTACAGACCACGCTGGAGGGGTACATTATTGAGTTTGTAGTAGAAAGTCATCATTCTTTTTCAAAAGCTGAATCCATGTTCTGATTAGGGTTGCGAGGGAAGTTACTGAAGGAGGTTACCCTGTGGATTAAGGTTCTAATGGTGGAAGAGGGCTTTTTGGTGTTCCAGAACCCAAGCATGGCAATGTAAACACCTAGTACTGGGGGAAGGACCTAAAGGGAGGGATGCTACTAAGCGAGGAACTATGAAAATGTAACAAGGATGGATGCAGATGACTTCCAAAAGGCCAAGGATCTAAGAGCGCAAAGGAGAGCATGGATAGCTGCGAAAATGGTAGGAAAGTGCTATGTAGGCAATTAAAAGGTGGTAGAAGGATTTGCACCAAGCAGGAGCAGTGTTAAGAGATATGGAAGATCAAGAAAGTGTGGAAGAAATTATAGTGGGAAGGAAAAAAATGGCCATAACAACCATGGATCTGGAAGGCGACAAGGATCCACCCCTGCTAGTAGAAATGGAAATGTTGGATGGAATGGGTCACCTAGGCTTAGAGGAAAGCCTAGAAGATGACATGCACTTTACTATAAGGAGAATATTTGTTGAAGATGGTGCATCCAAAGGAATCAACGATCTTCCTCCCTAAAGCTCGGGTAGTGTTTCCCCCAGCCTTCCCCTAGTACTCTATCCTAATCCTGACAAATTCCTATCTAAGTTAACCAAAACTATAAGAGTTCACAGTGTGCATGCTAATTACAAAGCTAATGCTAGTAGCATTGGAACTACTAGTAGTGGTATGAGTCTGTAAGGATCATTACAACTTGGGTTGTGGGGATTTGTACTCCTAGCACAGGCTCGGTAAAAAATGGCGGGATCATTCCCTAGGTATCCTGAGTTCTTAGGTAAAGGGAATGATGATGTAGAACAACATTGTTAACTATGTGAAGCCATATGGAGGGCCCACTAGATGCCGGATAATGTGAAGTTAATTGAATTCCATACCACTCTTAGGGGAAGGGCCTTGACATGGTTCATAAAGTGGTCATAATTACACCAAAATCCAACTGTGGATGATGTTAAAAGAGAATTTGTACAAGAATTTAAACTTCCCCAGACCAATCAGCAAGGGTTGTCGAAACTATGGGAAGTAAAACAGTAAGAGGGAGAGACTTCCTGGGAGTTGATGCAGAGATTTAAGGACAAAATTGGTAAACTAAGCTACTCGATAGATCCAAATCATCAAAGGGACTAGTTTATGAAAGAATTGTTGCCTCTCACTCGTATGCCATTGACGCAATAGAAAATTGATTATCTATAAGATGCTCTAGAGAAAGCAACTAATATTGAAGCAATGATAAGATATCCACATGAGTATCGGGGGAGGGGGGGGGGGAGACACATCATGATCCGTCTATTTTAGGTTTACAACATCAAATTGTGAATCAAACGGAGAAGTTGAAGGATCTGCAACAATCCTGCTTGGCGCGACCAAATATATGGTGTACAGCCTTCTTAGTGGAAGGTCATGTTGCTACAGAATGCCCAAGGTTGCGAGGCATAAATATGACATATACACCATTAGGACCACCTGGGTCTACACCTGCAACAAGAGTTGCACAAATAGGGTTACAAGTTTTATACATAGGGCACAACCAATCAGAGTACTGTGAGGTATGCAGGGGATATGGGCGTCCCCCTCGTCTGTGCGCGATACTGCAAAAATACTCCAACATTCCAAATAATAATTACTATGAATTATGTACTTCAAAAACTCACCATACTGATTAGTGTAGGGCACTAGATGCTCTAACTAATTAGTTAGAGCGATCGACCTTCCAAGTCAATGAGACTCCTTGAGGGCGAGGAGGAGAAGGAATAAGGGGAGGAAGGAGAGCAAGCGGAGGCCTAGTTCGTTGTTATAAATATGATCAAGAAGGGCATGTTACACAAGATTTCCCACTACCAAGAATACCATGGTGCTATCAATGTAGGGTCAACGCTCATACAACATAGGATTGTCCAGAACTAATTGCAAGATGGGAAGAGAGAAACCGCCGAAGGGGAGAAATTTTAATTAATGCGAAGCCAAGTTTTCTAGAGGTGGCCCCCTCTCAAATATCAATATAGTCACACGTGGAGGAAAAAATACTGGACCAGACCTGGGAGCCACGAAACAACCCAAGATTATAAGACTAGCTTCCTCAAAGCGCTCATATGGCCTTCAGCAACATAAGCAATATCACAAGGAAGCCACAAAATTTTTCAACAATCTAACATGAGGTGGATGTTGGCATTATGATGCATGTGTTGTACTTGATGGCAACCCACTTGTAGCAGAACAACTGACTTGTATATGGTAATTAGATGAATCTACAGGAGAGATATCAGATGTGACAGAATGCATGGAAGTTGTGTTTATAGATGTGACAAAATGTAGGGCAGTTCAAAGGAATCATTTCAGAAGTAATATGGAAAATCGTATTATAACAGGTCTATTCAGAGGGAACAAAGTAATGGTACAAAATAATAAGATGAAGGAACAAAGGACTATAGATTAGAATCAAGAAATTGAAGAAAGAGAATGGTTTAAGAAGTATACACTAGTTCACCTTGTCCAAGTAGCATATACACGCGGGTTCATAGAACAAAAGGAGCGTATATGTATGCACACACTTTCACAAGAGGAAAAGCGCGTATAGGTTGGAAAATCAAGGAATTTCAAGAGTAGAGAATACTAGGGGACAATACCATGGTATTAGCCCACAATATTGAGCAAAGTAATGACTATTTGATCCCGTCCAAGAATACCACAAATCCTAATTGTGGTTTTAGTCTGAGGTATTGGTCCGAGGTTTTTGGTCACAGGTATTGGTCCGAGGTTTTGGTCCAAGGTATTGGTCCGAGGCTTTTGGTCTGAGGTATTGGTTTGAGGTTTTGGTCTGAGGTTTTTAGTCTGAGGTATTGGTCCAAGGTTTTGGTTCGAGGTATTGACAAAGGATCTAAGTATATAAGGAGGAGAAGATCAAAGGGCTAAGGGCACAAGTAATGAATATCTTATGAAGTGTTAGATCAAAAGCAAGTATGCATGGTATGGGATTTTGATGCTTTGCTTGATCTGGACTAAGTATGCACCTGAGTGTTTGATGATGGATGAGATCTAATGATGGATCAGGATCATAATGACTTATCATTATGTGATCTGATAATGGATAGGATAGATTTGATGGCTAACACATGTTTTATCCTTTATATGTGATGATCTGGGTATGTCTGAAGTCTGGAATTGCAGTGAAGTTATAAGTAAGTATTTGCAGATCTATACGTTGTTTCACTTTGGTGAAGGTGTGTATACACGCTGGTTCGACTCTTCCAAGTAGTGTATGCAAAATAAAAGCTTGATGTTCAAGGATGATTGATCTATCAAATCAGTTCCGATGTTTTAATATTGTTTGTCAATGATGTCTTCATTAGATCTGAAAATAAGATTGATTGTATAAGGAGATTGAGTCTGGTTGATTCATTGATTGAGAAAGAAAGGTGATCCTTGCTGCTATTTGTTTAGAACTATGTAATATGACAGTAGATCTTCAAAATTTCACTGATTGGTACAGTTTTTGGTTCAGAGGTTTTATGATTTAGTATATTTAGAGGTATACGTAGGTTGGGCAAAAGGAAGTAGCATATACACGAAGGTTTGCTTCATTGAAGGAGTGTATACATTCTGACACATGCCTTTTGAGGTTACAATTAGTTATGGTTGTTGATGCAATGTTATGGGTTCAGATCTGTGTACTGGTTACAGTGATCTGTCTGTTCCAGTTGATTGGTTGAATTTGATTAAGTTTGAATGAATGGTTGTTTCAATTATATCATAGATTGATGATTAGGTTTCAGTGATTGGTTGATGCAAATATATTTGATGGTTATATTGCAGTGGTGATTGATTTTGAGCTTCAATGTTACTAATGGGTCTAGTGTGAAAATTTGATGAAACGTGGCCTTCATATTGTAGTGTTGTGTACTAGGAGTATCCAATCTGAAAATTCATGAAACGTGGTCCCTGGAGCATGCTCAGGGTTGGAGCCTTTAGTGAGGAAGTCGAAGCTTCTTGACAGTAGTGGCTGATGATTTGTCCAAAGGGGGTTGGAGCTCCCTTCTAGTAGCATCTGGAGAACGAGTGAAGGTTGTAGCCTTCTGTAGGCCGACGCCTATGTACTAGTAAACATATTGGCTAGTACAAGAGCTAGGGGCTTGTAGCTCTCTTCCAGTAGAAGTTGGAGAATGAGAGAAGGTCGTAGCCTTCTACAGGTGGGTGCCTGCGTAATGGTATGAATCTACACCAATACAATATTGTAAATAGATTATTATTTATATTAAAAGAAGACAAAGACAACAACAGTAGGTGGTTTTTCTCCGCATTGGGTTTCCACCTTAAATCTTGGTGTTCATGTGTGTTGCTTATGTGTGATGGTTTATTATGTTATTACTGCACATGGTTACTATTTAATGTTTAATAAAGTACTAATGCATTGATTAAATATCAACATATGATGAATTAACTTAATCATAAGTTCACTGGATGTACGTTGGTTGCCTTAAGAAAAGTTGCGTGCACACGCGAGTTCCCTTCACTGAAGTAGTGTATATAAATATGATTATGGAAATGAACAATTTATTTATTTGTAAATACTGATTCACCCCTCCTCTCTCAATATTAATTCCAACAGTGGAGGGCCACAAAAGGAGTAGTCAGGATCTCTTAAAGCTAAGAGCCCAGACCTACCACAGTTTGACGTCCAACCCATTGAAGAATGGTTCATATTATTTCTATAAATCATAAACGACAACTAGATGTTGGGGAAATTGTGGAAAAGTATGAAAGTGACCATCCCAGATGGGGTGGTTGAGGGAGGAGTCATCTCCGCTAACCTACCTGAAAGACACTCTAGGAGGGTGTAGAGGAATAAGAAGAGAATACAATGAGAGTTCTGGATTGATGCTCAAATTGCAGGGTTCCAAATTAAGGGCATTATGTTGAATCTAGGCTCAGATGTCAACATTCTGCAAATAAAAATATGGGAAGCCCTGAGAAAACCTCAGTTGATGTTTTCACCAATCTAGTTGCATATGGAAAATCAATATTGTATCCTCTCGATTGGGCGACTGGAATACATGTAAGTTGATGTAGCGAGGGTGAAGACCCATGTAGACTTTGAAATGATAGACATCATGGGGAATAAGGACCCCTACCCAGTGTTTCTTAGGATAGACTGGGCTTTTGAGAACTATGCCATAATTGATTTTAAGAAGGAACTGATGACTTTTAAGGTAGAAAGTGTTAGGGTTATTCAACCTCTAGACCCCTATTAGGGACCAACATTCACATAACCAACATATGACAAGGAAGAGCCAGTATTGTTGGATCAATTGTATAAACTAATAGTAGGAAGAAGGGAGGACTACATCAACCCAACAATTAAAGGGTCTATCAGCTAGCGGGGCATTCAGAGTTCGGAGGTTGCCTCAAAAGTCGCTTGCGATGATTGGTAGTAGGGTGGATATGAAATCAACACTAGATGTTGTGCCACAATCATAGGATCAATTGGATTGGCACTGAGGTACGAGAATTCCTTATTTTTAATGGTATATATTTAGTTAATTCATTTATCAACAGGATTGATGCAGCTATTCTTGAAGAGCACAAAGTACCTCTACTAAATGTCACATTATAAGTGACACTGGCAAGGTGGTGGGGAGTTCACCATAACTACTTCTGAGAATGGGAGAAGATCAAAATAATAGTGGAAGTAAGATTTAGACAAGAGGGGGAGTGCCCTCAAGATTTCATAAAGTAGAAAGGCGATTCTGACCCTTGACAACATTTGCAAAATTGTAAGGATAGATGGAACTGGGACGAAGTTCCAAAGGAGTTGTGGTTGCATGGTTTTATACACATCTTGGGAACCTTTCCAAAAGCTTGGTATGTACAAGAAGAAATAAGGAGATAGACTGGATATTGGGATAATTTTGTTGATCAATTTGTTAACATATTTTCTTTCTCAAACAATGACAAAAGGTTGACTGAGGCGTTGCAAGTTGTCAAGTGGATTGTGCTTACAATAGGTCAGCTAATGGAGGGGTGAATAGATCAGAAGACTCTAGAGCATATCTATGAGTCTGGATATCATGAAGTTGTATCCTATGCGAAAGTGGACAGAGAACCGAATGAGAATGATCTGGAGGAATTATGACATTTGTCATTCAATGAAATTAAATGGGTAATGGACATCAAGGATGGACCTGTGATTGATGCACCACACTTACTCCCATTGAAGTCGTTTAAACATAACATCGGGACCGATGACAACCGAAGTTAGCCTCAATTAGAGATTATTGCGATGAGCAGACTACAAAGGATATTTTCGACCCGTTGAGAGAATATGAAGGCTTGTTCCCATTGTCTGTTGTAGAATTGAAGGGGATTAAGGGAGAAATAGGGGAGATGAAAACCATGATGAAACCAGATGCAAAGCCAGTAAAGCATCGACCATATAGACTAAACCAAGGGTTAAGGAGAAAGTGAAAAAAGAGATAGATAATCTGATAGTAGTGGGGCTTATATTCCCGGTGGATGAGGCAGAGTGGGTAAGTTTGATTGTGATATAAAATAAGAAGGATGCTACAGAGATAACGGTCTATGTGGACTACTGCAGTCTGAACAATGCTTGTCTTCATGATCCTTTTCCTACTTTGTTCAGTGATGAAGTTTTAGACAATGTGGCGGGCAATTCTCTGGTTATCACCAAGTCAAGATCGCAGAGGAGGACAAGAATAAAACTAAATTTACCTTGGAATGGGGATCCTATGCATATCATGTTATTCCATTCAGATTCAAGAATGCACCCACGGTGTTCTTAAGGATTATGATTGTTTCCTTTATAAATTACATCCATAAGTTCCTAGAGGTTTGTATGGATGACTGGACAATCTATAGCTTGGTGAAGAAACATTCTAGTCTACTTAGAATCATGTTTGACCGATGCAGATAGTTGTAGATCTCATTAAATTTGAATAAGTGCATATTTGTCATCCCCTTTGGCACACTCTTGGGCCACATAGTGTGCAAGGAAGGAGTGTTTGTAGACGCCACTAAGGTTGGATGAAATCGCGAATATGGACCCCCCCTACAAGTGTAAACCAACTTAGATCCACCTTGGGCCATATAGGGTACTACATGAGGTTTATCTGCAACTATGCCTCGATTATTGCACCTATGGAGGAGTTGCTAAGGAAGGTTTAACGATTCATGTGGTCAAAAGAATTTGGTGCTACACTCAATATATTGAAATAAAAACTAGCAAGTGCGTCGATCCTAGTCTACTTGGACTGGAACAAGAAGTTCCATGCCCACATTGATGCATCAAGCATTGCTCTGGGTGTTGTTCTGGCTCAACAGGGGGAAGGGAACCTCGACCACACAATTTATTTTTCCATCGGAAAGTTTTTTACAACAGAAAAGAACTATACCACAACTGAGAGGGAGGCACTTGCAATGGTATATTTGCTTCAAAAATTGCGACACTACTTTCTAGGAGGCCCATTCAAGTTTTTCACTGACCATTCTGCTTTGAAGTACTTAGTGAACAAGCTTGTACTTGAAGGAAGAATCTGCAGGTGGATTTTTTTATTCTAGAAATTCACATTTGAATTAATTTTTAAGTCTGGTCAGTTAAATGTGGGACTTGATCACCTATCACAATTGGAATCAGGCGAAAGTGGAGGATCCCTTGATGATCAACTACTAGACATCAATTTATTCTAAATTGAGGCAGTACTAGATTACTTGGAGGACATTGCAACATTTTTAGCTACATGTAAATGTATGGAAGAAAACACAACAACGCAATGGATACATATGGTCGTTCAAGTTTCATATTATCAATTGATTGTGGGGCAACTGTATAAATTGGGCCTTTATCAGGTGTTGCATAGATGTGTCCTTAATGTTGCGGGTGAAACCACCCTAAGGCTTTGGGTTGAGAACCCCAACAGAGCAGAAGGAAAACCATAACAAGAAATGCTTAGGCAATCGACCAAAATTCTTATTCTACTAAATAGTGTAGGAGTGTCCTTACCTGGATGTCCTTCATTTGGGTAGTAGATCCCTCAGGGTGCAAACACCCAGCTTCTCTCGATGTTCTTGAAACCTGAAAAATTATTCAAATGGAACATACACGACAGTAGAAACATAAAACATGTTCATGATATTAACTTAAAATCATATAAATGAATGACTAATTGTACATCAATATAAGGTTCATAAATGAATTACAACATAATTTGATGCATAAACACATTTAATATCAGAAATAGAACAACATTCCTTTTATTTAAGTAAGCTACAAATAAAGTGGATAAATACGACCTGAGTCCTTCTCTAGCTCTAAGCGGAACCGTCCTCCAGATCTGTCCTTTCCCGACCTTCAACAATCTTCCTCCATCACCAATACAAGAATATCTCAAGCAAGATGGGGGATATCTATAATCAAGGAAATAAGGGTTTCTTGAAGCTTTGGAGAGTGCAGGAGGCATAGGAATTCTTCAGACTCGATTAGGGATAATCTCACTAGTATCAGTATCTCATATCTTCCCCCTTAAGGCTTTCCCATGGAGGTTTATTTATACTTCTCCAATTTAGTTTTTTCAGTTGGGAAATAGTTGGGCCACGGGCAATAGGAGGTGAGTAATAGGTAAAAACCATGAACTCCGCCCGAAATTAAGGAAATTTAATTTTTTAAAGTGTTCTAACATATGTACATGGATTGGATATATGTTGATCCATGTGTACACGCTTTTATCACAGGGCAATGTAGCATATAGGGAATAAAACACTATTTTTTAGATTTTAGACCAAGTCTGGAAGGAAGGGTTGCCCTAGGCCATAATTAGAGCATCAGATCTACCAACAGTGGTAAATGGTGCTATAACGCTCAATCATGAGAGACACGATGTATTATTGGAGTGTCATTCAAGAGTTGTGAGTGGACATGTTGGAGGAAATGCTATTGTAAGGAAGTATGGCATGTCAGACTATGGTGGCCGATGGTTTTCAAAGATGCGAAGGAATATGCAAAGGTTGTGATGTTTGCCAAAGGGTTGGGAGTCCATCACACTGTGATGAACTGCCATTGCAACTAGTATGTGCATTGTAGATATTTGAGAAATGGGTGTTCAATTTTATAGGACCTATGAATCTACCGACATGTCACTCTCATGCCAGATATATCATCACAACAATAGATTAGCTTACCAGATGGGTATAGGTAGTGCCAGTTAAGGACTGTACTGTGGATACCACCACCAGATTCACATTTGAGAAAATCATATCTATGTTTGGGTGCCCTAGGAGTCAGTCTAATGATCAGGGGACCCACTTCATAAATGAAACAATTGCCACCTTACTTCAGAACATTATACAACATGATAGGAGAAGCCCATATCACCCTCAAGAAAATGGCACAATGGAAGCTTTCAATAAGATATTGGAAAAGGGTTTGACCAAGATATGCTCAGCCAACCGGTATGATTGGGATGACAGAGTGCCAGAGACTCTATGGGCATACCGTACAACTGTTAAGAATTTACACAAGCATACACCTTCCTAGCTTGTGTATGGACAGGAGGCTGTGGTACCGATCAAATTTTCTATTCCCAACCTTTTCATAGCTTAGGCCACTCATATGACAGTGGAGGAATCAATTCAAAAAAGTCTAGATGAACTTTTGGAGCTAGATGAGACTAGGTTTATGGAAAATTTCCATCAAACAGTTGAAAAGAAAAGGCAGAAGGCATGTCATGGCATGCACATTAAGAGAAAATCATTCACAGTAGGAGGACAGGTTTTGCTATACGATAGAAAATTCTTGAAGTTTCTATGGAAGATACAGATTTATTGGTTAGGGCCAATTGTTGTTGTGGAAGTAAAAGAGTTAGGAGTTGTTAAGCTAGTGCAACTGAACAATGTATTGCTACCAGGATGGGTGAATGGTGCACGCTTAAAACCCTTCCACATATCAAAAAATGTTACTCAGAATTAATTGGATTTCCGAAAGGAAACCATATGTAGGAGTAGGTAGGAGTCATTTAGTTGGTTAGTCACTAGTTGCATCAATTTTTTTTGGTCAGTCAGTTCTTTACATTTCAAATAGTTCAAAATAAATATTCCGCCAGGTCTCTTCCAATTGCGGATGTTCTACCACCCCACCGCAACTGATTATGGTTGGGGGGATTCACACATGTTAGGTGTCATTTCCATAATAATTAGACAATAATTTCTAGTGCCAACGTGAATTTCCATTAAATATTTCCCATTATATACATAATCAATTCCTAACTGTCTTTCATCACGATAACATAATTACCCATCAACTCCACCTTTCCTTTTTTAGTTTTGCGTCATTTGGTTAGGTCTAGCTCAATCGACGAAAAAATTAACACAATTGAGTATGCATAGGGAAAGTTGTCATAGTAATTAGTTAGGAGGTCTCGTTAGAAACATCATGTCGAGATTTTCTACTTAATCTACATGGCAATGATGAATTATTCAGAGTTTGAAGCCAAGGTGGTAGAGTTGCTTAGTTTGCAGTTTGTTTGTAAGTTCTGTCATTCCAAGATCAGATCATAGCCCCCTGTATTTTGTGTCTACCAGTGAAGCTCCAAGATGATGAAGACTATTATATATGTTCTAGAGCTCGAATTGGATGAGATAATTGTAAAGACAAAGCCGGTTTACGGGAAATATGATAAATATGTGTTGGTTGAAAGTGATATCTTAGACTCTTTCTAGTTTCCGGCCCTGAAACATGAAGTCTACACTGAATCAATAATGAAGGAGGATGGAAGCATATCAATCAAAGTCAAAACGGATTTCAGAGGAATCCAATGGTGCACATTGCTTAATTTGAGAAGTCTGCCTATGTTTGGGACGATAATGGTCGCAATGTGTGCACAAAGCTACTGGTCAATAGAATCCATGGAGGAGCACTCTGGCTTGATAAAGAATAGCCAATTCATGCAGTGGAAATTTAGAGGCTCATAGGTTTATCAGCGGTTGAAAACACAGTATCAACTACATTCTAGACAACCTCCAAGCGAGTGAAGAAGACATGAAATGATGATTATTGCCACAAGTATGATACACAGAGAGGAGGAAGGGAGCACACGTAGATCCAACCAATACCTCAAATATTAAGTTCGCATGCTACATTATTGCAGGAAATCTAATGCATCATTTTTCTAAGAATGAGCGACACTTGGTTACAATTTCAGTTGCGAGGCACTATGTAGAAGGCACCCAGATGGATTGGTGTGCCTTCCTTCTCCATGAACTGTTCAAAGATTGTAAAGATGTTTACAAGTGGGCGACTCACTTCATTTATGGGTATCTTGTTGTTTCTCTGGTGATGTGGAAATGGTGCCCACCAGAGGGTCGGGAGTTGGCTCCCATCACGGAAGACCAATCTCTTGCCCTTAGGTACACGCCTTGAAGAACCTCGGGGGACCCAAGTAGTAAGGAAATAAATGAGTGTTCCTTTATTGACTCGTACAAGAAAATGCTGGAAGTCGTCAAGGCTATGTAAAGGGTTCACTTGATGAGTACTCATCATAAATTTGGTTTGGTATTAGTCATGAAAACACTTGGATAAGGCCACATTTTGTTCACCGCCACACCTTCCATATGAGATCCAAAAATTTTATGTGGAATGCCAAAGCATTCCATACAGAATTTGGTTCGTGGCCAAGCATTACAGGGGAGATTTGAGAAGGCAAGCACATATTTTTCTTCAAAGGGATGGTAACCCAACCACTACCAGGAGAAACAGTTGCGGCTTCAATAAAGCACTTGGCCAAGGAGGAGCTGAAACCGATCATCAAAAAACTTAAGAAACAAATGAACTCTCTGAAGGAAACCATCGCCAACATTAGAGTCTCAACAAGTTCGTTTCCCACCTTTGCTGAATTTCAAGGTTCAAGACAACACAATCCACTGATTACTACTCCTCTAGTTTCTACACTATTGTTAGTAGGATCCCATTCCCAGTCCAATCCTACCATCTTAAAACCGTGTAGTTCAAAAGCTACAAAACCTCTCATTGGGGCCAAAAAGTAGCAATCGACCCTCGTTAGTCACATTGTAGATCTCACACTTGAAGAACCCCAATCCCATACTGCATTGCCCATTATTGAAGAAATTCCACCCTCCACCTCAGTTGCATCACCTAGTTCATGCAACCCATCACCGCATACAACATCCACATTCACCCCCATTTTAGACACTATAGCCTATGGAACACTATTGGGAATGGAGATGGACATAGAGGTTGACTTTGTCTTCTAGTCCATCACGATAGTCTCCAGTGAAAAAGTCGTCACCACTTCCATGTTGTCTTTATTATTGGAGTCGAGACCACTAATGGGCACTGGAACAATCATCAGTCAGCCACTCACCACCACTATCCATCCAATATCATTACCACTTCATCTATTTCCCTCAATTCCAACCCTCCTTGTTTCCATGCACACCACTCCAACATCAGATGAAACTTCATAGTAGCCTACCTCTCCCCATGGATACTCATAAAAGTCCATCACCAGTGGGAAGCCCTTGCAGCTTTACTTTCCGGAACCCTCTACCAGGAACTGTGATGATCTCCTAGGCTGCTCCTTAGCCCAATTATTTAATTTTATTCAACTAGTCACACGTTGAGTAGAGGCGTTACACAATGATTTGACTGTCCAACATGGATAGTAACAACAACAAATTTTTGTACTCATAGTAGAATGTGATCAATTGCGCCAAGAAAAACAATAAATTTAGGGAAACTAGAGAAAATCATCGAAAAATTCTAGGTACTATGGCCCCTTAGTTTCAGGTGTTGTGCCTAATGCCCCGAAATACTTTTCAACTTGCACATTTGTCGAATGTTGTGACCATATCTAGGAATTGTGCCATGATTTAATTTCATCCAACTATGAGCTCAAACAAACCCTCCCTGCAATAAGAAGTGCAATGCCAGACCTTTACACGACATACACAATTGAAATAGAATAGAAGATGGTTGATGCAACTACCCTAAAAGACTCCATTGTCAATGCTACGGAAGATGCCCACACTCTCCTACAACAAGTTCACGAATGATCAGGTTGCCTTGTGAAGAAGAACCAACTGGTATATTCCCTCCGTAATAAGGTTAATAAAATACCCAATGATGCTAGGAATACAAAAGACAAAGACTAATAGAAGATGATTAGGGCAACGATAGACACTCTGGAGGTCCACATTCAAATAATAAAAGATGAGTCGGCCACGACAAAGCAGATACCCTGGAACCCTCGGTTTCTACCTCAAAAACACCTAGAGACACTACAGTAGCTCAATGATGACATTGATGCACAATGGACTTCTTTTTTGATGGCACGACAAACCCAACTGACATCTGACACTACATATGAGTTCCTCAACCAGGCAACTGCAGTCACAGGAATATGGCAGGCAACGCTCAATGAGTACACCCAATTCCTCTAGGTGGCCATCAATTTTGTCCTTGAATTGGGGCATTCGTTTAAAGAAACCAGCTAGGAGGAAGCACCAACTGAAGCATCAACAACAACATCATCAACCAAAGCATCAACAACAGCACCAACAACAGAAGTGTTAGCAACACCAGTGACGCCGAAGGAAGATTGACTCGAGAAATAGTTAATAGACTGTGGTCAAGGCCTGTTAGGACCTTCATTTTTGGAGGAATTAAGAATTTTTGGAGATGAGTCAAAAGGTTGGTGACAAGTGGCGGAAGTGGTCATTAGAGAGTTGTGGGAATAACAGTCAGGAAAAGGGAAGGAACTCGCAGAATATTGGTAGTTGTGGAGGGATGGCGGAAGGAAAAGACACAACCGAGCGGGAAAAGAGAAAGAACAGCCGAGGAGTGGAAACAATCAAGCAAAGGAGAAGATGGAGAGCCTAAGAAGGAACTGGAAACCCAGGTTGGCATGTAGAGAGAAGGAATAACAAGTCAAAAGGCAGAAAGGAGAACATGGAATGGTTATTGTTGCGGAGCTAGGAGAGTCACTCTGTATCTGTTGTTTCATATGCTTATGCATTGTTCTAACTAGAGTTTTAGTATGTTGGAAAAGAGGCCTTGAGCCTGATGTAATGCATTCCGTACTCAAATTAATGATGAATACTGCTATTGGGACCATCGTGTCTTAGTTGCATATGTTGATCTGGTTCTTTAATTTTTTTATGTATGCATATATTTAAGTAATATCTCTTTTACAACATCTATGGCTTGTTGTGATCAGACTTCCTTGTAGAATGATTTAGTTTTATTTGCTTCTTATTTCTTTGATATGATTCTTCTCGATACTAGATTCCAACTCCCATCTAACTAAGTTCGCAACATGCCTTAGGTGAGACTCCTTACCCATTTTCGGTAAGGTGAAAATGTTAGTGTTGTGCTAGACTACAATAGAGATTTGTTGGCCCTTGTGCCCAAACCTGGGGTCTTGACCCTATTTTTATTTCTATGCCAACACCCTCTCATCCTTTTGATAGGAAGATATTTTCTTGCAAGCTAGCCTCATTTATGAAATTCAAGTAATGCAATATTTGTACAATTGTTTTTTAGATATGCTACAATTTTTTAGATATAATATTTCCCAATTTGGGTTTTAAAAATAATGCATTTATGAATTTATAGTTAGACTTTTAAATGTATAATGCCATATATACTTTTTCATTATTTGTATACATGATTAAATTTTTATATTAATAAAGCAACGTGTTGAGTTTTGGAGTGATGTCTTATGCACATGTTGGGGGTGGTAGGCATATGGTATTCTTAGACATCAAAGGATGGCATATAGCCTCTCTTGCAAAGTTGGGTAGTACATCTAATAATAAATCATAAGTATTCACAATGTAATAAGGTATCATTTTACAAGTTAGCATCTTCACTCAAATGACAATCTATGTTCCAAGGAATACTTTAATTATCATTGTGACATTGAAATTAATCAATGCCATCCCCACTTCCTCCATTTTCTATATAATCCAAAGAGTTATCCTACTCAAGAAACAACATGTAGCATCCATAATCCATGCTCTTAGAGAAAGCAATTCCGAAGATGAAGAAAAGGAAAACCAAGGAGCCATTCTTAGTGATGGCATCCTCATTATCTCATTTCCAACAAGAATGGTGTAGCGTTGTTGTAGCTGCTACAACAACCCTAAATTTTCGACATATTCTAAAAATTTGGAATCCCCTTTCATTTGGTATTTTCCTCAAAGACAACTGAGTGCAATCATCAAAATTGTTCTTTTCTTGAGAAAGAATCCTAGGGCATGCATTCTATGATTTGGCATGTCGTGCTCATATTTGGAGAAACATAACATTATCCAAGAGTCTACCTCAGTGCAACGTTATTTGCTATTGTTGTGCAGTCCTACTTCTTAGCACGATGTGTTGCAAAGAGAATCTTGATAGCACATTCACACCAGCATGGCGCATTGCACCTAGGCAGTTTATCACACCACCTTAAGAATTCTTGCAAGAATTATCACGCCATTGCATTTAATGCATACAGAGACCCTCACACATGCAACAGTTCTATGTAAGAGTGAACCCCCCCTTCTCATTTGCACCCTGCTCTTTTTGTTGCTAAAGTCTTATTCTCTTTGGTGCACTAAAGCATATAAGTTCACACACTATTGATGGTCTTTGTGCTACTATTACGATCCCAATCTTCGTACTAAGGTTTGAAGTAATTCCTTGTGCCCTTTCTTGTCTATTGATGTCTTTTGGCGCTTCGCCTTTCGTGCACCTTTCATATTCTGACTCTTGATCTTCCACCTACCATGGCTTCTTCATATGTTTTAACTCCATTTAAATATGTAACTAGGTTTAGCCTTCATAATGACATATGTAATCATGATTTTATGTATTTGATGTAATGAGAAAAATAAATTTATTATTGTTATTCTTTAGGCATGGGTTTCATGCTCAAGAGAATTTTATTTTTAGGTCAAGCACCGATTGAGTGCTTCTAAGGCTTGTCATTGAGTCTACAAGTCAATTGAGCCATTTTCATGTATGGAAGACCCATTTGGGCATGTTACATATTGTAAAGAAGAAATATTTGAGACTAAAATAGTGTCATAATCCCTCCAAGACCTTGTCATAATACTCCAAGACTATTCGACATTTCCATGTGTCAAGTCGGTTAGAGACAAAGAGAAGTTGGCCTATAAGTTGGAAAAGAAGCCTATATATATGAGGTTCGTTGACCACTTTGAAGAGAATCCAAACATAGAGCAAGAGTTCGATTCAAAGCACAATAATCACTAGAAAATATAGTGAAGAAGGAAGAAGATAAAACAAAGGAAAATTTAGATTTCTTGAGAACTATTTTGGGTAAATCTCTCACACGTGTGACATGTAATTAGGGAATCATTTCACCTACAACAAGATTGATTTAAAACCAGATCAAGGATCCACATTAAGTGTAAAATAATAACTGATATTGAAGCTCTATTTTTGAAGAGAGATTTGTTCCCCAAGCGAAGAAGAATAGAGACAATCCTCACCATACTTTTGTCACACATGTGAGCTAGGGTTACTATAAGAGAGGTTGAAAATAATAGTCAAAAGTGTAGGTCTGAAATTGAGGTCGAAAAGGAAGCAAGTAGTTGTTGGAAGGCTAGTTTGATTATCATTGACTTTGTGGAAGATGAGCTCATCTGTGAGAAGTTTGACTTGGTCTTGTAGTGGTCTTGGTCAAGAGTAATAGGTCTTAGAATTCGTCAATTGAAGTTCTATAAGAAGAAAATATTTCTTGTGGGTTTTCCTCTCAAAAGGACAGGTTTTGGCCCTAGACGATAACCTATATATTGTGTCCTCTTGTCTTATTTTTCTTTATGGTTGAATAGTTGTTTGATGAAAATAACACTAAATATAATCAAGTGAAAAAAAGAAGAAGCTAAAAATAAGTAAAATACATCACACACAGATATCAAAGTAAGATAAATCACCTATCTTGTTGTCCCTAGATTTCTCAACATGGAATCAAATCTAAGGTGACTGCATCAAGGAAAGGTAGCCTAAAGAAGGATACTCAAGGGCCAAAGCACAAGAAGATCGTCCGGGAAACATCAAGAGATTCAATCATATAGAAGGACTAGCCCTCTCATCATCTTGTAGAAAGAAATAAAGGAATTATTAGGAAGCCTACACATTGAAAAATATTCATAACAAAGAAAAGAATACCTCAAGGACCCGGCATCCACTCAATCAAAGAAAGACTCCACATTTGAAGAAACTTGAAAATGTAATCACATTCTACACTATCTTCAGAGGAAGTAAGAAAAAGGCGTTGTCATCATCATAAAGGAATCAAGGTGATCTCCCTATTCTTGAGTCAAGGATCACTATCCAAGCATACTTGAAGGAAGACGTATTCATCGAGAAGACATCTTCTATTATCAACATCATCAAGAAAGACATCAATTTGAAGATTTCATCATCTAGGAATATCTTCACTTGACAAGTAAGTATCTTTATATCTATGTCTAAATCTATCAAAATGAGAGTCATTTTGCAAGGAAAGCAACAAATTGGTTGGGCCATCAAACTTTATTACATGGAATAAGAGGATAGATTTGATCCTCATGGAAAATGAAGGCATTGGACAAGTTAAGGGTTCAATCTCTGAGCCTCCATAGGAAGAATCTCAAGCTCTAGATAAGTATATGAAAGGGGAAATAAGGGCTCAAAGGATCCTTATAAAATTCATCAAGGATCCCCTCATACCTTATGTATCAAAGTTGGAGACATCAAAAGAAATATACAAGTTAGTAGAATTATTTTATGTAAGCACCGCTGGAGAAGCCTTATCTTTAAGAGTCGAGCTATATACGATATAGGTATCAATGGAAGAAGGAATAGCCTCATATATTATGAGGGTGTCAAAAATAAGTGACCAACTGTAAGATTTGGGGGAAATAACATGAGATAAATAAATGACCACCGTGGTGCTCAATGCACTACCTGATGAATGGGGCAACGCCGTATGAAGCATCGATGTCAATAAGGAAGACACACTATTCAATGAACTCTAGTCTTTGTGTAAACTTGAAGAAATCAGGTTGAAGGGAAAAAAGTGATGTGGGATCAAATGAACAAGTTCAAGCATTTTCTTCCATGGCTAAGAGAAAAGGAAAGTTCAGAAAGTTTGGTCCTCAGAAAAAGAAGAAGAATGATACATCGAAGATCCAATGCTATGGTTGTTAAGAATATGGGAACTTGAAGAGAGATTGTCCAAAACACAAGAAGGACAACAAGAAAATGAAAGAAAGAATCAAATCCCATATTACCAAAGAAGTGGAAGACCCTGACGAGAAGAAATCCAAAGGGATAGATCTTCACTATTGAGGTTTCTCCAATGCATAACAAGGAGAAGTAGGAGATGAAAATACATCTACCATGATAGTCAAGATGAGAAGAATTATGACTATATGCATCTTAGTATAATATGGCATCATATTAGAAGCATAAGATTGAAGCAAGAGCTCATGAAATGATTAGAAAAGCTTGAAATAATAGATGAAGTAGAAGTCTACGTGGATGTAGCAATCATCATATAAAGGAAGTAGCTCTTGGTAACCTCACTAAAAGCATGAGTAGCACATAAGGAGAAATTCATCTAGCATGGTAAAAATAATTCAACACACACCATCATCATTATAAAGAAGTGTTTGCATAACGAGGATAATTAAGATCCTCTTTTGGAATCTTCATTATAAGGTTCACCTCTCTTGGGAAAATAAAGTGTCTCGCATATGGCCTACATTCCACCTTGTGTGGGATCCTTTGTTTAGAAGGATGATGGTATGATATGTTGATCAGTGGTTGTCATTGTTTTCAACCCAAGCAGCACCAGGGGCTACCCCGATCTTATAGGGGAATTTTGACTTGAGAAATCATATTATTTTGTGTCAAATATCTTCTCCATGGATTCTACTCATAGAGATGTTTCCATTGATATATGGTATGCCTCCCAGTTCATCACAGTTTGAGAGCCATTTGCATTTGAAGTTAGTAACCCCAGTTAGTGGGCTAAATCCCTATGGGGTTGTGGCATGGCACTCATAATTGGTTGTGGTCATTGAATAGTCAATAATTAATAATATTTTTTTCTCCTAAAATCCTTCAAACGTTCACTTGTTGAGGGCCCTCTCAACTCAAGACATTCATATAATTAAGACCCTCATATCCTCCTCTTGTAGGGATTTTGTGGCTTTGAACAGGTCATCGTGGAATTTTCTCTATAACTTGTTTTCTGCGAAGCTTCAGAAGCGGAAATTACAACCCATTTGAGCCAAAATCGTGATTAACCTCATGACCAAATTTTTGATCTTGGTTTGCTATATTTTCAGAGATATGATATGAGGAAGTTAACATTTTTGCAGGCTCCCGAATTCCATGTCAAACAGGGGACATTGGAAAAATTTTCATAGCTTTCTCTCTGAGCATTGGATTTTGTTGTGTGTGGAGCATGATTGTTCAGAGGTCTTTGTTTCAGCCGTATGTATACCCCAAGAAGTTTGTACACCCCAAGAAGTTTGTATACCCCGAAGCTAAAAACAGATGTAAATTTTCCTTGTAAAAGTATAGTAATTTCTAGTCAATCTGGGTCGTTCATTACGTGGATGATCTGACGGTAGAACTTATGTTTAGTTTAGGGTTTTTTTCCCTAGAAGGCAACCCCTCTCTTTGTATGAGG
>APFE030079665.1:187096-201426 GCA_000404065.3 Pinus taeda | reverse complement strand
CCGAAGCTAAAAAACAGATGTAAATTTGCCTTGTAAAAGTATAGTAATTTCTAGTCAATCTGAGCCGTTCATTAGGCGGATGATCTGACGGTAGAACTTATGTTTAGTTTAGGGTTTTTTGCCCTAGAAGGCAACCCTCTCTTTGTATGAGGGTTATTGTATTTGAGGCTATGAGATAGATGTGTATTCTGTGTGAGCGAGAAACAGAGAGGTGAGACTGTGAGAGAACAGACGATATTACAGTGGATTTGCTGTAGGTTGTGTCTCTTCATTTTGCTGGATAATAGAAAGGAAAGACTGGCTGTTCGAGGTGGACGTAGCCCAAACTGGGTGAACCACATATATCTGTGTCTCTCTTGTTTTGTGCGTTTTCTGTGTTTATATTTCTGCAATATTTTATGTGTTCCATTGCTCCGTAATATTTAATTTTTCTAACAGATTCAGATTTCATAAATACTCACAAAAATAGGACGAACTATAGTTTGTTGAGTAGAATTTTTAGGGCTGAAGGTTGCAACATTGACACATGGCACTTCGTACAAGTTTGCTCTAATCAACCAGGCTATAATTAGGTCATAGTGGGAGATTGAGCATAACTATTTCTTGAAGAACCCAATATTGAGTAGACCTATGGGGTTGCAAAGAGGAATTAGAGGGATACCACAAGAACAAATTTCAGACCCTGGAGATCCGAAGTTACATAGATACAATAGTTCAAGATTGAGCTCCTAGAAGGCAAGAAAAATCATGCATTTAAGGATCACTGCAATAAGGATGACACATCAACAATCGAGGGTAAGTCTCCTACAACAAGTTATGTATGATTAGTGTTTACATTTGAATTTTGAGTATCATATCTGACATATGTTTTTGCAAGACAATGTAAGTATATACAGGGTATCAGTTATATCTCTATGTCTCTATATGTCACAATTAGTTTTGATACCGCATTTCAGATGTCCTATTCTTGATACTACACATTTGATGCTACACCAAGTCTGCTAAATCTATATGATGTTGTAATTTCATGTTACTTGTCTTGTCATAGTTGATAGAATGGTCATTGTTATTGTACTTAGAACTTGGTTCATCACAAGTCTAGTGTCTGTCACCAGTTTCTATTGTATATATCTTTAGGTCAGTTTTGGATATAGTCTTGCCTAGAGTCCAAGCCTATATCAAGAGTGGGAGTCTTTGTCTACTGCTGCAACAAGTTAACAACAAAAGTGACAAGAACATTTCAGGTATGCATTGTTATTTTAATTTGTATTTATTCATTATTATGCACTTACATGTGTTTTGTAGGCAGAGGTAAGTTGAACGGTATTTTGTTTTTCCTTTTGAGATTGCATTTTCCTAGGAAAATTTGCATGCAAGTAGAAGAAGATTCGAGGACAACATCAAGTGAGCATTCAAGAGCTAAAGTATCAAATTAAAGGAAGCATTGTAACAGGACATCCTTTAAAGATATGAAAACCATCCGTATATTGTGAAGAAGTGTCAAGGCCAAGAGTCATCATTGTAAAGTTGTAAAAGGGCCATTTGTAAAAGTGTCATCATTGGAAGAGTCATTATTGTAAAAGAATCAATCTGCGTAGAGTTGAAAAGGCATTGTTGGGAGGTATAGAAGTGTCTATTGGGATGATGTCATGGTTGGGTTGCAATTCATAATGTGATTGGGTGTTCGGTCAAAATCATTTTAAATCATATTGTATCATGGATCGTTGTCCCTGGTATGGGAATCCAAACTCTTTTCTCATTTTAGTCATTATAGGGTGGCAGGGAGTTGCTAGGAAGGTGCATGAAGTTGCCTACAGGTTGGAGCCTGTAAACACTTCAGGGTGGTAGGTTGGTCTAGGGTGTTGGGGCATCCATTCAGTTGATTACTGAAGAAACTAGGGCATTGGGGCATCCTTCTAGTCGGAGCTGGAGAATAATGCTTTTCTAGAATTCTAGGAAGTTATTGCTTTAATTTCAGTTGGGGCTAAAGATTAAAGAATTTATTAGAAAAGCATTCGGTGGTTTTTGACCCGGAGGGGTTTTTCCACCTAAACTTTTTGTGCCTCCTGTGTTATTTTATATATTGTTATTACTGCATAAACATTGATAATAATTGAAGATTAACTAATGCTCTGAATTTTTTTAAAAGTGCTAATTGCTAAGGAATACCGATTCAACCCCCCTCTCAGTATTTTCAACAATTGGTATCAGAGCTTGGTTCCTTCAGTAACAATCTAACAACTGGAAGGAGATCATGGAGTATACTAAGAATAGAGTTCCTTTGTTCAATGGAAATAACTATGCACTTTGGAGTGGAAGAATGCAGGTTCATTTGCTAGCGTAGGGATACGAAGTATGGGAAATTGTTGACAAAGGCTTCACATCGACCCAGGATGAACAAGGTAAGAAAAATATGGTATATGATGCAAAGGCTAAAGATCTTATTATTAGTGGGCTTATCAAATTTGTTTATCTTAAGGTATTGAGTTTCAAAATTGCTAAAGAGGTATATGGCAAGCTTGAAACTATATATTCAGGTGACTCAAAGGTGAAAGAAGCAAAACTTCAAATTTTCAGGGAAAAAATTGAGCAACTCAAAATGAGGGAAGATGAAGATATTGTTGCATACTTTTAGTGTGTTGATGAAACAAAAAATACATTGGAAGGTCTGGGAGAACCTATTGAAACAAAAATTGTTGTCAGAAAGATCCTCAAAACCCTGCCAGTAAGATTTAACCCTAAGGTATCTATCTTGGAAGATAGATCGAATTTGACCAATATCAACATAGATTAATTGCATGGAATTATTACGGCATATGAAATGAGGATTGAAGAAGAGGATGGCACTCTCACTTAGAAACAATATTTGTCACATCCAAGAAGAATAGTAAGTACAAGCAGACTCCGAAAGAAAAATATTGCAATTGTAAGGATGAGGAAAAAGAAAAAGATGAAGAAGAATTCTCAGATAAAGAGTTTTCCTATTTCTCGCGGAAAATGAGAACTTGTATGGGAGATTTTAAAGGTAAACTTCCATTAATATGTTTTTATTATGGTTAGGTTGGGCGTTTTGCACCAAATGTCCTCAGAAAAATGAGGTTGTTATGAAAGGAAATAAAAGTCCCAGTAAGGTCAACAAGCAAGGAAAGAAGAAATGGTTTAAGAAAATTTTCTTCTCCAAAGAAGATAGCTCCTCATCCAAAGAAGACAGTGATAATGAAAAAGAATTCAATGGAAGAGTATTTTTATGGCCAAGCACAATAAGCAAGAGGCACCTGATGAAGAAGGAGATGAAGAAGAAGAAATGACTGAAGTTGAATTTCAAAATGAAGTGATCAGGGTTATCAAAGAGCTTAAGGCCGAGAAGAAGCATGTCAACACTCTTGAAGACAAATTAAAGACAGAAAGGGAACATGTCTTAAATCTTAAAATCAAGGTTAAAAATGAATTGAAGAAGCACTCAGGAAAGAATTAAAGGAAAGAAAGAAGGAAAGAGAAGCATTGGAAGTTGAAATTGTTTCTTTACGAAAGGAAGTAAAAATGGAAAACTCTTCAAAAATACGCCAACAACTCAAATAATTTGGACGAACCCATCAACAACCAATGATCATGCAGTGATAAGACTGGTCTTCGTTACAAAGAAAAATTTGAAAAGGAGTCAAGTCATTCTATGACAACTAAAGAATATGGATATGCAAAATCTACCAAGCAGGTAGATCTCCCAGCTAGATCGAGAGATCAAGACTTGCAGGAACAACCTTGGAAGAAAATTCCTCGAAGAAGATTTCCTCCCAGGTATCAACGTATCTTTTATGTTCATTGTTATTCATGTGGAAGGTTTGGACATAGAGCTTCAGAATGTCACATATATGTTTGGAATGAATATAATTCTAGGAGATCTCTCAGAAATGGATATTCCAGAACTCAGCAGAATGTCAACATATTTGATCATTTGAGAGATGATGTCAAATGTTACAAATGTAACAATTTTGGACACTTGACCAAAGATTTAGACTTGGAAGTTATTCAAAGGAATTCTCGCAAAATCAGAATGAACAAGTATGGAAAAGGAAGACTGAAAGGTGTGCTCTCGCTCTCAAGGCTCAAAGCAACAAAAATGTATGGTATGTTGACAGTGGTTTCTCAACGCATATGACTGGAGATAGAAATAAGTTCATATCCTTGAAAGAAAAGAAGGATGGAACAATGTCTTTTGGAAATGACAAGTCTTCAAATGTCGTAGGAGCAGGTACGATCACTCTTGGAAGCAAGGATGCATTAGCAAAGGATGTGTTGCTGGTTGAAAATATGAATCACAATCTGCTCAGTGTTGGACATATGTGTGATCAAGGACACATGATGTTATTCAACTCGAAGAAATGTGAAATCAGGAAAGGAAAGTTTGGTAAAATTATGGCTACAGTAAGAAAAGATCCAAACGACATATATATTTTGGATGAGACACCTAAAGGGTGTTTCTTGGAAAAAGAAGACAAGATTTGGTTATGGCACAAACGAATGGGACATATAAAATTCAACAATTTGGTCAAGATTAGCAAAAAGGGAGCAGTTAGAGAAATTCTAAAAATCTCAAAACCTACCAATACGATATGTGAATCTTGTCGGCATGACAAACAAACAAAATTTGAGTTCAAGACAAAGGAACATTTTGCATCACGTCCATTGGAATTAATACGTACTGATCTATGTGGTCCTACGCGAACAAAAGGTTTAGACGGTGAATGATACTTTATGTTAATGATAGATGATTACACCAGAATGACAACCATCAGTTTTCTGAAGAAAAAGTCTGAGGCATTCGAATGTTTCAAAATATACAAGGAATTGGTAAAAAATGAAACCAATTTGAAGATCAAATTTCTAAGATCAAATAATGGCGGAGAATTCATGTCCAAAACATTTCAACAATATTGTGACAAACATGGAATAAAAAGGAAATTCTCAACAACTAGAACACCACAACAGAATGGAGTAACTGAAAGAAAAAATAGAACCGTATAGAAAATGGCTAGAACCATGTTAAAAGACTCAAACTTAAACGATAAATTTTGGGTTCAAGTAATTGATACTGCCATATTCATTATAAACAGAGGCCTGCTCAGGAACAATTGTAACATGACTCCTTACGAACTATGGAAAGGAAGACCAACTAATGTCAAATACTTCAAAATATATGGAAGTAAATGCTACATCAAAAGAGAAGACCAAAAATTAGGCAAGTTCGATTCCTGTGTTGACGAAGGTATTTTCATTGGTTATTCGTGCAAAAAAAAGGCTTATAGATGCTACAATATAAGGCAAAAACAAATAGTTTAAAGTATAAATGTTACTTTTGATGAAGATTGTGTTCTAAAGGATAACAATGAGATCGTATCTTCAAGCAAATTTGAGGGGCTTGAGGTAGAATCTGTGAAGGATGAAGAAGAAGCTCCAAAACAAGACCAATCAAATAAGGAAACACCAGTCAACCAAGAAGAAATAATAAATGATCAGCAATATGTACAATAAATTTCTCCAAAAGGTTAAAAAGAATGATAGCAAAAGAATCATCCGTCAAATCGGATCCTCAGTAACATAAATGAAGGAATTGGAACCAGAAGAAGTTGACAACTTCGTTCATCACAACAAGCCCATCTTGCCCTTTTAGCGAATTTTGAGCCTAGCAATTTTGAGGAAGATAGTAAAAATGAACAATGGGTAGTAGCTATGAATGAAGAACTGGATCAAATTGAGAAGAATGAAACTTGGGAATTGGTTCCACGACCAAAGGATAAAAACGTTATTGGAACTAAATGGGTGTTCAGAAACAAATTGAATGAGGACGGATAGGTTACCATGAATAAAGCAATATTAGTCTACAAAGGATATGCATAAGTTGAAGGAATCGATTTTGAAGAAACATTTGCTCCCATTGCCAGAATGGAAGTTATCAGGATTTTTCTTGCTTATAAATGCTTGAGAAAAATCAAGGTCTACCAAATGGATGTTAAGTCAACCATTCTAAATGGTGAATTAGAAGAAGAAGTTTACATTGAATAGCCCAGAGGTTTTCTTCTCACTGAAAAACAAAACTACGTTTGCATATTAAAGAAGGCACTATATGGTCTCAAGCAAGCTCCTAGGGCTTGGTATGATCGTCTTGATAGGTATCTACATCAACAAGAATTCAAGAAAGGAAGCATTGACAACAATTTCTATGTGAAAGTGGATCAAGATAACCTAATGATTATCGAGGTATATGTGGATGATATAATCTTTGGAAGCAATGACGACAGATTAAGACTTTGCCACAAAAATGAAAAGTGAGTTTGAAATGTCTATGCTTGGCGAGCTAACATACTTTTTGGGGCTTCAGATTTCTCATCAAGATAAAGGAATATTCATATATCAAACCAAGTACATCAAGGAAATGCTCAAAAAATTCCAGATGGAAGATTGCAAGCCAATGCTTACCCCCATGATAATAGGTTGCAAGTTAAGCTTAGAAGATTCGTCAAAGGATGTGGACCAAAGGTTGTATAGATCCATGATTGATAGTCTCCTATATGTGACAGCCTCCCTGCTTGATGTGATGTAGGCAATTGGACAAGTGGCAAGATTCCAAGCAGCACCAAAAGAATCTCATATTATTTCTATCAAAAGAATTCTTCGATATCTTAAGGGCACAACAGAATATGGTCTATGTTATCCCAAAGGAAATGATCTAGTTATCCAAGCTTATACAGATGCAGAATGGGCAGGAAGTGTTGATGATCGTAAGAGTAATAGTGGAGAAACATTCTATATAGGTGGTTGTTTTGTTTCATGGTTAAGTAAAAAGTGGTCTTCAATCTCGTTATCCACAGTAGAAGCATAATATATTGTGGCAGAAGCTTGTTGAACACAAGTTCTCTGGATGAAGAAAACTTTGCAAGATCTTCAACTCAAGTTTGATGAGCCTATTCCCATATTTCGCGATAACACCAGCGCCATCAGTATCTCCAAAAATCCTGTAATGCATTCCAAAATGAAGCACATTCTGATTAAATATCATTTTGTTAGGGAGAAGGTCGCCGAAAGGAATATCAAGCTTGAATATGTTGCATAAAGGAACAAATTGCTGACATCTTTACCAAACCATTACCTCGTGAAGCATTTGACTAACTTCGCCAAAAGCTTGGGAATCTCCCAAGTTTTCATTAGACTCTTTCTCTTATCTGCTCGAGTAGAAAGGGGGAGTGGAGGTGTGTACAAATCTGCAAGATGGTTGTTTGTGAGGGGGGAGTTACCCTTTGCCATTGATGACAAAGGGGGAGTGAACGTAGTAGGAAGAGGTTTCATGATCACAGGGGGAGTACTTGCGTTGCCATCAATGCCAAAGGGGGAGATTGTTGATCATTGGTTGTCATTGATGTTAACCTAAGCAGCACAAGGCGCTACCCCGATATTGCAAGGGAATTTTGATTTGAAAAATCGTATTATTTTGTGTCAAATATCCTCTCGATGGATTATACTCATCGAGATGTTTTCGTTGATATATGGTATGCTTCCCAGTTCTTCATGGTTTGAGATTCATTTGCATTTGAAGTTAGTAACCCCAGTTAGTAGGCCAAAACCCTATGGGGTTGTGGCATGGCACTCATAATTGGTTGTGGTCATTGAATAGTCAATAATTAATAATATGTTTTTGCTCCTAAAATCCTTCCAACGTTCACTTATTGAGGACCCTCTCAACTCAAGACATTCATATATATAATGACCCTCATATCCTCCTCTTGTAGTGATTTTGTGGCTTCAAACAGGCCATCGTAGAATTTGTGCTATAACTTGGTTTATATGAAGCTTCATAAGCTAAAATTAAAACCCATTTGAGATGAAATATTGATGAAACTCGTGACCAAATTTAAGATCTTGGTTCACTATATTTTCGGAGATATGATCTGAGGAAGTTAGGATTTTTGCAGGCTCCCAAATTCCATGTCAAACAGTTGACGTTGGGAAAATTGCCATAACTTTCTCTATGAGCATTGGATTCAAATTTCGTAAATATTCACAGAAATAGGATGCACTGTAGTTTGTTGAGTAACATTTTCATGGCTGAAGGTTGCAATAGTGACAAGTGGAACTTCATACAAGTTATCTCTATTGAACTAGACTATATTTAGGTCATCGTGGGAGATTGGGCATAACTATTTCTTGAAGAATCCAATCTTGATCAGACTTGTGGGGTTGCAAAGAGGACTAAGAGTGCTACCACAAGAAGAAATTTCAGACCCTGGAGATCCAAAGTTACATAGATACAACAGATTCAATATTGAGCTCCTAGAAGGCAAGAAAGAGCATGCATTCAAGGATCACTGCAGTAAGGACCACACATAAATAGTCAAGGGTAAGTCCCCTACAAAAAAGTATGTATGATTAGTGTTTACATTTTAATTTTGAGTATCATCTCTGACATGTGCTTTTTTAGGAAAATGTAAGTATATACAAGGTCTCGGTTATATCTCTATGTCTCTATATGTCACAATTAGTTTTGATACCACATTTTGGATATCCTATTCTTGATACTACACATTTGATGCTACACCAAGTCTGCTAAATCTGTATGATGTTGTAAGTTCATGTTACTTGTCTTATCATAGTTGATAGGATGGTCTCTGTTGTTGTACTTAGAACTTGGTTCATCACAAGTCTAGGGTCTTTCATTAGTTTTTATTGTATATATCTTTAGCTCAATGTTGGATATAGTCTTGCATAGAGTCCAAGCCTATATCAAGAGTGGGAATCTTTGTCTACTGCTGCAACAAGTCAACAACAAAAGTGAAAAGAACATTTCAGGTACACGTTGTAATTTTAATTTGTATTTATTCATTATTATGCACTTACATGTGTTTTGCAGGCAGAGGTAAGTTGAATGGTATTTTGTTTTTCCTTTTGAGATTGGGTTTCGTTGGGAAAATTTGCATGCATGTAGAATAAGATTCCAAGATAGAATCAAGCGAGCATTCAAGAGCTGAAGTATCAAATCAAAGGAACCATTGCAACAGGACATCCTTTAAAGACATGACAACCATACGTATATTGTGAAGATGTGTCAAGGCCATGAATCATCATTGTAAAGTTGTAAAATAGTCATTTATACAAGTGTCATCATTGAAAGAGTCATTATTGTAAAAGAATCAATCTTCCTAGAGTCGAAAAGGCATTGTTAGGAGGTATAAGAGTCTTTGTTGGGATGATGTCATGGTTGGGTTGCAAGTCATAGTGTCATTGGGTGTTCTGTCAAAATTATTATAAATCATATTATATCGTGGATCATTGTCCCTGGTACGTGAATCCACACTCTTGTCCCATTTCAGTCATTATAGGGTGGCAGGGAGGTGCATGAAGTCGCCTACAGGTTGGAGCTCGTGAACACTTCAGTGTGGTAGGTTGGTCTAGGGTGTTGAGGCATCTATTTAGTTGATTACTAAAGAAACCAGGGCATTGGGGTGTCCTTCCAGTGGAAGCTAGAGAAGAATGCTTTTCTAGAATTCTAGGAAGTTGTTGCTTTCATTTCAGTTGGGGCTAAAGATTAAAGAATTTATTAGAAAATCGTTTGGTGGTTTTTGACCCAGAGGGGGTTTTCCACCTAATTTTTTTGTGCCTCCTATGTTATTTTATTTACTTTTATTACTTTATAAACATTAATAATAATTGAACATTAACCAATGCTCTGAAAATATTTAAAAGTGCTAATTTCTAAGGAATATTGATGCACGCCCCCCTCGCCCAGTATTTTCCAACATGATAACATAGGAGTGCAGCATGGGTGAAGTAATTTCAAGGAAAGGAAGACGCTGAAGGAAGTCTATATAAGCAAAAGAAGAAAAGAGGAATATATGAATTTTATAGATTAAGTCATGTCATCATATAGTTGCAGACAACATGGGTAAATTCTCTACCTCATGAGAATGATCAAAGAAAATAGATCTCTTCCTTTGAAAATATGCATGAAGGCATGGTTCACATATTGATAATATGAAATCAATATAATATGTTCTCATATGGAATATGAAGTAGTTAATAAGAATAAAGGAACCATGGATGAAATTTCCTGGGGAACAATATGTGAAAAAATAAGAGATCATGAAATATGAAACTATGATCATGTAAGAAAAAGGAAATCAACATTCGACGACTAGAGGAATTGATCATGACATCTCCATAGAGAAGAAGACCCTAATAAGATCTGTAAAGGAAGGAGACACTTGACATGTGAAATCTTGGATATGTGTTTATGAATGTGCAGGATGTTGATGTTGCAAGAAGTAGATGTCATGATGAAAGACCATCATAAAAGGTAACCTTGATTTGATGTTCATTTTTTTATTTCTAAAGAACATCCGAATGGTTGATACAGGGTTACCGAAAGAGAGTTGTAGATATCACCTACAACTAACACTCATTTGGTTGGATGAAAGATACCGAAAGGAAACATGACTTGGAAGAGGTAGTGGTATGAAGAAAATCTAGATGTGGACTAGAAGATCACTTCCCGATGAATATAAGGATGAAATGATTGATATGGTTCATGAAAGTGATGGATGGTCGATTCCCTATAAAAGATGAAAGATCCATAATAAAGAAGATATAGTTCTTGGCATCAAAAGGAGGAGCTCTAATAGTCACTGAAGGTACCATGATCTCCATCAAAGAGATGTTGTTGGAAACAAGTCCCTAGTTGAGAGGGAGCTTGGACAAGTCCCTGGATAAGAAGGAACCTGGGTACATTCCTTTTATAGGAATGGGTATATCTTCCCTAGTTAAGAGGAGGAGATAGAAACATCATTCTTGTCTTCATATTGCGAATAAAGAACGGAGGATTGGGTAAGCATTTGAGTCTGGTTCTGATACTCTTTGAGGATGAGGTAGGGCATCCAAGATAAGAGTAGTTGAAGAGGAAATTCCTCTTAGACGTAGGCGGAGGGAAACTATACACTAATTCTTCATCTCATACCTCCTCTTCTTTTAATGTTAATGCAACACCACCGTTCACACCATTCTTCTCGTTGCGCTCACAAGCGATGCTCCTCTTGCAAATGGGACAAATGGAGCGCCTGGAGAACCAGGTGTACACGCACTGCACATGGAAGGAATGGCTGCATGTTAGGATCACTTGACACCATTTCCCACTCTGGAAAGGCTCCAAGCACACCACACACTCAGCTTTACTGCACCCCAATGGGCGCTCTTCTCCTTCTTCTTCTTCATGGCATTCGATGGTGGGTAGCCACTGGAGTTCAATCTCTGAAAGGCCATGATGCTTGGGAGGCTTGGTGTTGTCCTCTAATGGCCATTGTCACTGCATCTCGTGCAAAAAATTGTAAGATACAAGCCACAGGTGCACCACCATCACAATCCTGATGGTCGTGCAGAGAAGCAACAACGATACCACCACCACTAAAACCATTGTCGTTATCATTGTTCTCCTACCAAAATTTTTCTGTATTTCATCTTACAAAATTATATAAGAGAAAATAAAGAGGCTTTGAGATGCAAGGGAAGGCAACTAGGTGGGCAATTAAATTCTTTAATTTTGCTACACAACGAGGCAGAGAAATCACAATTCCCCATCTCGCTGCTAAAACCAAAACCCCACCCAGAATAAAAAATTAAAAAAATCTTGTACATGCATCGATATAAAATTTCTGAAATTTACAATCATTGATGGCCACGTGGTTGCTCTTGATGTGCTTTAACACGTGAATTGTTCTATCACTAAATATCATGAACTTTTTTTTCAAATTCAAAATTAATAAATAAATTATTATTTTAATCACTTCACTAAACTTATAAAAATTGTTTTTCATCATCATTGATATATCATAATTAGAGCTTGAATCCTTAACAAAATTCGATAAACATGGATTTAAAAATGACAAATTTTATCCTTATCAAAACTCGATAAATAGTCATTTAAAAATGGCCAGTTGATTTATAGTACTTGCAATGTGATTACTCATAAACCTTATGTAAATCACAATGCTTGTTCAAGTGTGAAAAACTCTATTTTTGGATGACCTCATCTATTGCGATTTAACATTAAATTTCGGTAATGGGAGCGGCAATTTATTTATTTGAATTAATCAAATATATCTATTATGCTGAGTTTATTATACCAAGGTTTACAACAATTCTTATTGTTTATTTTTGTCTTTCAATGTATTTATGAAATAATTCCAATAGCCACACTACTCAGGTTGGCACCATAACCTACAAAAGAGTAATAAAACTTTAACTTAGACTTTTTTTTAGGTGTCACAATTAAATAACATACATATTATGGTGGCTAGGTTTTAGCTAGATACGATTTTCCAACAACCACCATTAAGTTTGAAGTCACCATTATTGTTCTTGTTGCTACCCAAGCTACGTTGGTTTGATTGCTTGCTTTATTTTAAGATAAACATTGAAGAAGCTGAGCTTATCTCCATTGCCACACTTAGCATGGACACACCTTCCAATCATAAGGAGGAGGTTTCATTTCCTTGATTAGATATTCAAATTAAACTAATGAGAAGCATCCAATGAAAATCAAGTTTGTAAAAAAGGTAGACACCATCCTGGTATTGGACATTTTGTTTCCATAACTAAAAAGGAAAGCAATTCTTTTTTATGATAAAGCTTTAATTGGAATGTTAATAGGTGTTTGGCCCAATCCTTGAGTAATTCATACATGGATTACAAGGCATTGGAATGTTCAAGGTAAAATATTTGGTTTTTCTTGCAGCAAAGGTTTCTTTGTATTTTAATTCAATACCAAGGAGAAGAGATATCCAATCTCCAGATTATCTCCCTATTTTACAAGATCCAAGGGAATGTTTCTTTCCTATTGGACCCTTGATTTTGATTAGAACATGGAAATTTGAATTTCCCTTATATGGGTTCGGCCGTCTGTAACACCCTCCTCCCACATCCACCCAAGCAACCAGCTAGTCAGGGTAAACATGTGATGAGAGGCCACTATGATATGATTCGACCTCGTAAGTCACCTTAAGGAAGTGGAATCGAGGGAAACACACCATACAAACATCAATCATCAACTACAGGAGCCTCGAGAACCAACCCAGTAGTTTAGACAACTTGCCTCAGGGTCCCAATGAGATTTTGGATAATTTAAGTCTCAGTCACTCCCATGCTATAGGCATGAGGGTGACCAGAAACGCAAAGTAGCTCCCATAGGCTTCCCTACTAGTGACTCTAATATTTGAGCCACATTTTCAGGACTAGAACCCAGGTCACTTCCCATAACTGAACCATTTCTTCAGATTAGTAAATTAACATGGAAATGACAACATAAAAGCAATTACTTATTCAAGACCTTGACTGGATCCCTACTAGCCATGACAGGCATTTCTTCAAACATATCATCGAAATGTAATCTACAGGTGTAAATAATAGAGTTAAGTGTAGGGATCTCATACTTATCTAAGAATTTCTATGAACCATTGTTCCCTTATGCCATTTGTTGCATTATCATCTATTAGGTCATAGACACATTATGCATTCACATACAAGTAAAAACATGCTGAGAGCCATACATAGTTGTTGTCATAAAATGTGCATATAACCAACATAATAGGAACATAAATACAATAAACATATTAGTCATCAAATCAATAAATACGTCAGTACCTTTACACATGAAAATCAAGGGAATGGATTTCTCATTAATGAATGCAATGAACCAACTAGAGATAGGACTACCACGATACACTCGAATGTAGAATGGTTGAGCCAAATCTCTCTTCAACCATTTACCCTCGTGCCATATTCCAAGCATGAATGTGGGATCTCATAGAACACATTAATAAAAACTCATCCAGGGCTTCCATAGGCCATCCACCTCAACCCATCAAACAATGATTCTACATCACAGTCAGACATCACCAAAATCGTCACCAGATTGGTCTCCATCCTAGCCATCTAGGGCTCCAGAGCGTTTGTTCCAAGCAAGGCTCCAGGACTAGTAACTCAACCCATAGATGCCACTGGGCTTCAGAGATTTTGTCCAACCAAGGCTCTAGGATTAGTAACTCAACCCAAGTTGTTACAAGGCTCTAAAGCATTTATCCAACCAAGGCTCTAGGGACCAATAACTCAACCCAAGCTAAGGAAACATGAGAACCAACTAAAACAAAACAATGAAAATAAATCCACAATCACCATGGCTGTCTAGGAAATGGAAAGACTAGGAGATCATTGTTGATCCAGGAAATCCTCCATTCCAATGATAGATCATGATGAGGAACCCACATGCATATGCCATGCATGTCCAAACTAGTGAA